>MJUU01038619.1:86431-109408 GCA_002080025.1 Modiolus philippinarum | reverse complement strand
TATCTTTTGAATGGTAAGTGATATGGCTTTCATATTTTGCATGTGCATTCCTTGTGGCAAGACCTTTTAATTGGTACCAGAAAAGTTGACCATGTGACCTTAACCTTGGCCTGTGAACAACTGCATAAAAACTTTAACATTGAGCATATCTTTTGAATGGTAAGTGATGGGGCTTTCATAGTTTGAATGTGAATTCCTTGTGGAGAGACCTTTCAGATGGTACCAGAATATTTGACCTTGTGACCTTGACCTTGGCATGTGACTGTCTGGTAAAATTTGACCAGAAAAATGAAATTATATTTTGTTTTATTTTATATTAATAGCAATTAAACTCATTTTATGACGAAATGTTTCTTGATATCTATAGAATTTTTTTTGTAAAAAAGAATTTTTAAATCATTCAGCATATTTTCTTCATTTATTAGCTAGGCTATGGAATAGCCCAGTTAGCTAGGCTATGGAATAGCCTAGCTATATAGATAATTCTTGGGGGAAAGTGAGGAGTACGCTTGCGCAGTGAGGAGAACGCATGAGCAGAAGACTTTTGACCAATAGGAATTTCAGATTCTCGAAAAGCAAAATGGCGTCCAGTTTCGTCCTGATAAAACGGGGCGGGGTTTAATTTTTCTGTTTCCTTGTGGAAGTTGAAAAGTATTATAAACATTTACTATAGGTGGTACTGGGAACAGGTTTGTAGAGGATGATGGGATTGGTATTACAATATCGCTTAAATTAGCCAGATTTATAAATATAGATATGATAAAAAGAATAAGAACAGTAATGTATAAATTTAAAACTCATAGATGAGGTTTTGTGCAATAATCAATAATATACAAATACTATAAAAGACTTTTCAGTTGTGTTAAACAAAGCGTGATTGTAGTTTATGGAGATACTTAGGCAATAGAGAACGAAAGGTGGAAAGAGATAGAATTGCGTTTTTTGCGGAAGAATTAAGAGCTACCGTGTTTATTTGTGTGTGCTGTAAAAGATCAGTCACATTAAATTAAGCAAGTACAAACTAGATGCATATTTATTTGTTGTCAACATGTTGTGGTCATAGCATGCTGCGCTAGAAAACCCCTCAGTTACATTGGTTGTAAGGATTGTCTGTGAAACCTGAAACCATAGTTGAAGTATTAAATGCTCAGAATTGCAAAAAGGCATTTACACAAATGCACTGCTTCGATACATGTATACATTTTAGTTAATAAAGTTTGTCTCTGTTTAGGATAAATATTAAAAAGCAGCACCCTAGGAGAATGCAAAAAAAAAGCAAAAAAAACAAAAAAACAAAAGCACGAAACTACTTTGAGTTGCTGTTGGCAAAAAAATGAGAGGTTTGATCGAATCAGTGTCTGTTTTATCACATGTGCCGACCGATAGAAGAAATTACAAAGAAGTGCCGAGAAATGCTTACTTCAAGTATTGATTTAAGTATACAAATACATCATAAGCCACCACACCCTTGTCAATCAAACACGCAATTATCTATCTAAGGCTATTCCATAGCCTAGTGTATCGTTTTTATTTCATAAAAACCATTATCCGATTGATATCATCCACTTATGTTTATAAATCCCTTCGTGTTTTGTAGTTCACTTTCGTTTTACAGGTATTTATATATGTATCATATATATCAATGATGAGGGATGTTACTAAAAATATCTATTATTTCATTTCTTCTCTTCTGTGTTACTGTGTATTCCTCCACTTTTGGGGAACCAGTATTGATGATCCCTGGTGTAATTAAAGTACTGATAACACTAATAGACAGAATACAATGAGTTGACTATAAATGTTCCAAATGGGGGGGGGGATTGTTTTTTTAATAATGCTTGGATAATGATTGGAAGGGTTCATTTGGGTGACATCGGTGTTTGCCTCCAATTGCAATCATCATTTGATGTGATTAAACTTTTCAGTTGATACCAGAATTTATTTCTACAAATTTTGTCAGAAGGACATTTATTGTTCAAAGTTGCTAAAAGTTTTTTCTTTACTTCTACTCGGGGGCATAAGTGTTTCACAAAACACATCTTGTTGCTCATGTTGTTCTATTAGAAAAGTTTTTCAAAACAGAAGGTCAGCATTTTAATTCTAATTTCAAAATTTCTGACGCTCGTACTTCCTTAAGGTTCTTAACAAAGATTTATTTCAAACTTATCTTACAACAATATGGCTGCTACTAGCACTGCGCCTTTTAAGTTGAAACGAATTTTGAACATCCAAAAAACAATTATATAGAATTTGTAGGTTCTTGTTAAGACTATATATCTAATAAGGTCATTTAGTTAACTATTCTTTGGAATTCATAGTTTTACTTCTGTTTGTCTGTGAGTGTGTACAGAAACTTGTCTTTTTCTACAATTTTTATGTTAGATTTTTTTTACAAACCATGAGACAAAAATATCGAAGATGTGCATGTAGTTAAGATTTTGATAACTGTCCTTTTGTGTGCAAAATATAAACTGTTGTTTTTGGTGAATAAATCATAGAGAGCACTTGCTTTGACCGTGCAAGTGTAAGAGCCTTGCTGCTTAAGATTTTAATGGGGCATGCAATGCGGTTTAGGAATACAGAAACGGGATAGAGAAAAGGGAGGTTTGGGTACTTATCAACTGGTTTAACCCTATTGCTGGCTTTTGCTAGTGCCGGTACAACGTCCGGCTATCCGTAGATCCTACCGTTGTTAACGTTTCTCTTCTGTCTTTTCCTTTTTTGTCCCATGCAGTTCCTTAGTGAATTTTGGCCTTTAATTGTTATTTTCAGTCTTACCTTTTAAGTTAGATTTTGGTTATATCGTGTGTCCGTCATTTAGTGAATAAGTCGAAAAGGATATCTAGTTTGACCTTGGTACTCCTTCAGCTTTTCAGTTGAAAGGTGTTTATTTTCCTGATCATTATATACACATGTATACATGAGAAATGTCCTTGTGTCCAGAATTTTTACCTAAAGCATTCCGATTTAATGAGTTAATTAATGCAATTTGTGCATGTTCACGAAAATTGGTAAGTATGATATGGTCATGTATATTTGTCATATCTATGTGTTTGTTTTTTAATTTTAAGTTCCATTAAAGGAATCTAAGATTAAGTTGACAGTACAAGGATTTATAGCCAGTGTAGAATGCCAGCTGACATACCTCAACGACACTTCAGATCCTCTACAGACCAGCTATGTGTTTCCTATGGATGATATGTCCGCAGTGTATAAGTTTGAAGCTGATGTTAATAACAGACACATAATAGCAGAATGTCAGGAAAAAAATAAGGCAAGCAGTTGCTTGTGCAATAAGTATAAAGTGCTTATTATTACATATTGCACAATTTGGTTGTCTAATAGAGTAAAATCTGTCTTAAACGATATTTAAAAAAATTCTTTTAATACATATCAGTCCCTTTTGGAAATATTTGTAGTTTCTGTTCGAACTCTGATTCAAGATTCTTTTAATGACACCGCGACTAAAAGCCGGGAGCATATTGTTTTAACCTTTTCTGTCGTCGGTCTGTCCGTTCGTCCTTCCGTCCGTCCTTCCGAACGCATAAAACACAACTCTTGATGTTTTTCAGAAAATTTGCAAGCAAATTTCAGCATTTCAAATGAATTTAACTAACATTGAGTAGATTTACACACTCGTATCATTTGGAATTTTCAAAATGGCTGCCCTTGCCATGGAAACGAAAATTTAAAGCGTCTCAAAGTGGATGAAACTTTACAGAAAGGTTGCCTACCACCAATAGAAATGATTTAAAAACTTACCAAAGGGGAATTTGGCTGCTGATTAAAATTTTGAAATGAGACAATTCAACTGTATATATTCTGGAAAACGGGGAGATTTTTCATCATGTCCATACTTTTACTGTATCCACACTTGTAATGTGTCCACACCTGTACTGTATTCACACACACGTATAGTTGCATTTACCCTATTGATTCAGGGTTCAGTAAGCGGGGACATAATTGGTTGCCATTCGGTGACAGCTCTAGTTTTTACTTAGTATTTGGATGATCATTTCTTTTGACTGTTTACATTTCAATAGCAATTGCTGTTGGTTGCTACCCAGACACTACCGCAATGGAATGGGAGGTTGGGTATGTCATGAAACCGGTTTAACCTACCATTTCTTTTTGACATTCCTGTACAAAGTCAGAACCATTGTGGTCACTAATTTTCTGGTTGTTTCCATCAGATATATCTATTTGTCTCACGGACTTCGGCTCTTGACAACTCTGTTCGGTAATTTTGATATTACCCCCATTTCCTTGTGAGCAGTACAGGCCCATTTGATAGTTTTTCTCTAACGCAATCCTAAGATTTTGTTGAACATAGCTACCACTGAGGAGAAGCAGAGCTTAGCATATTATTTTATCATTAACATTTTAACTACGTGCAAACAAACACGTTTTCTTGCCTGTCACAAAGAAAATGCATTATGAAGTTTTTTTTTTCAAAATTGTTGATGGCTGACACTTTTCAGAAAGTGATGTGAGACAATATCATATTATCATGTATGTCGACAATCAAAAAAAATTGTAGACTGACTTTAATTTTCAAAATAATGTTTTAATAACACAGCTAATATTGCCATGTTGAGCCTGTTTATATACTTATGGAATCCACTCAAGTTATTGAGGTGCCATAAACCCTCACAAGGCATTTCAAATTCTTTAATGTTTACTTCAATGTCTTTTGAAATGCGTGAACCAATTGAGAACAATGGCAGTTTACAGTTTTCCGATAGTTTTACGACTCCTTGGTTTTTTGCCCTTTAGATTTTGGCCCCTGGCGTATCTGCTAGGTATTTGTGTTATTAACTTCATTGAAAATAAATTCCAAAATGAATACGAAAGCAACAGCCAAGAAAATCATAACTCCAGTTATGGCAATGGAAGGAGCACACACAGAAAAACATAAACGACTATGAAGAAACAAACTGAATTTTATATAAATGCCACAAAAATAAAGGACCAAACACTGTGGACCCTAAAAAACAGGAGTATCATCAGGTGTAAGCATGATCTGCTTCACATGTGGCACTTGTCACAGTTGTAAATTTACATTGAATTGATACACATGTAATTGTTATAACTGGAAACTGAAACTAAAAGTTGGTATTTTTGTATTTTACAGAAAAAAAGAAATGGTAATTTAGGTACTAAATTTTCACAAATTTGATTATTAAGCAACAGGAATGAAGACTGACACTAAAATGATATTTCTATCATTTTGCCACTTAAAGTGAAGAAAATCCTGACATTCATTATTAGTACATTTGCGTACTATCACAGCTGATTATATATCAATTTCAGGCCAAAGAGAATTACCAAGAAGCAATATCCCAAGGACATACTGCCATGTTACTTTCAGAAGATGATACTGCTGGTGATATATTTGAATGTAAACTTGGCAACCTACCAGCAGGAGAAACAGCTGTATTAACTATGTGTTATGTGACAGAATTGTCTGTCGAAACAGATGGGAAAATGAGGTTCACTTTACCCACAGTACTGAAACCAAGATACTTTCCTGGTAAATATAAATGATTTATTATCTGGTGGCATAATAAAGGATCAGCTGACAGTTCTTAAAAAAACATATCTCTAAGTCTTCATGAAATTACCTTTTAAATCATACAGATGTAGTAGAAGAGAATACATATTTAGTTTGAAAATTTTGACATCAGTTCTGGATTGTTAACATACTCTTATACATGTAAAATGCAAATGCAATAATAGTAAAAAGGAAGACATTGGGTCTCCAGTGCTTTGGTTGAAGTTGTGATTTATCTTAAATGACATTTATGCAGCAATAAAAATTGAAATATATTATTGTTTTTCACTCCCAATGCAACACTCAAATACTCTAATCGAAAGATGATATTGATAATATCCTGGAATTCTTACGAGGTTGGTCTTTTAATACTTGGCCTGAATGCTAAGTGTTGAATGATTGCGGAATCAGAATTCTTTTGATGATTGACGGATACAAATAAGTACTCTAGCAATTTATTTTTTATTTGATTTGGATAATATCAATACAGTAGCTTAAGCTAAAAGTTCCAAGATGAGTCAAATATCATTATGGAGTAATACCTGTTTAAACCGTACGTTTAACTGACAGATTTAAGAAAGTAAACAAAGTAAAAATGGTAAGGTAGGCCTGAATTAAAAGGTATAATTAAACAAAATATACAAACTAAAAAAAAGCGAAAATATCCAAAACGGGTTGAAAGAACAGTGTGCCCAACGTTTCGGCCAGTACGGCCTTCTTCTAGGGGCAACCGGGACAGAAAAAGGGAAAAAGGTGTAGAGGATACAAGAGAAAACTACTAACTAACGTGTAACGAAAATCACCTGTAAAAATCATGCTTAATCTTGAACTTAATCCAAAAAGAAAACAAAAAAATTGTATACTGTACTGTGCAATCATGTAATTTCAAATAAAGAAGTAAAATCATAAAATGGGCTGTTTCTTAACATTCATGCCATAGGGTCGAACAGTCCCCAGATTATGCATAATTTTTGTTCAAGGAACAGTCGTTGTTTATCACCCACACTAGTTTGTAAAAGGACAGTTACATGCATGTCTAGTATGCTGTGGTTGGGTCGCCGAAAGTGTTTACCGACGGGGCAATCTTT
Organism: Modiolus philippinarum; assembly: GCA_002080025.1. Taxonomy (NCBI): domain Eukaryota; kingdom Metazoa; phylum Mollusca; class Bivalvia; order Mytilida; family Modiolidae; genus Modiolus; species Modiolus philippinarum. The sequence goes on along the minus strand of MJUU01038619.1, from coordinate 102,766 downwards.
TCTATTGGTGACGCTCTGTTTATGTTCGACAAAGCGGTCACCCAGTCTACGACAAATCTCGCCCACATAGACCATCTGGCGTAGTTTGTAACCAACAGCATATACTACGTTTTCAGTAGTGCAGGTGAAACCATTTTTTAGTTTGAAGACGTTAGCCGGTCCTACTACTTCATCTGTTTCCCAAATAAAATTACAAGTCAGACAGTGAGATCGCTTACATTTTCTAGTGCCCTTGTATTCACAGAGTATTGGAGGAGTAGCACTCTTGAAAGAGCTAGTGACATGGTGCTGTTTAAGACTCTTCCCTTTTCTGAAGGACGCAATCGGAGGCGAATCCTGGAAAACTGCTGACATGTGTTCGTCCTTGAGAACTATGGATATAAAGTTACGGATCAAAATGTTTTTTATGGCTTCGTTATGAGGGTGGTATGTCAGAACCAACGGCACACGGTCGTCGGTATTTCTAACCCTCAGTTCCATAGCCTCAGATCTGGTCACTCAGAAAACTGAAGTCATAGCTCGATCCAAAATGTTTGGCGGCCTCTCTTAACAAAAAAGGATTTCATTTTGTTACATTGAGTCTTGAAATCATGCTCGTCGCTACAAATACGACGCAGTCATAAGAATTGTGACTATGGAATTTCATCTTTGCATGACTTAGGATGACAAGACCCATAATTTCAGCAGAAGTGGGCGTCTGTCGGTTTGTAAAACACTGAAGTGGAAATATGCCCATCCTTTATGGTCTTCCGTCTTAAGGTCTTCCGTCTTTTGGTGTTCTTGCTTTTGCCTTGTCTCTGGACTTTGATTTGTGTAATTTTGTGCTTTGTTCCTTCGGTATTCTACTGCCGTTGTTATGGAACAATTAATGTTGAGAAAAGAGAGACTATTTTTGGCAATATTAAAAGTGTATTTTATGGCCGGATGGTACGGGGAAACATAGTAAATGAAAGACTTAAGTTCATCTTTACTGTCAGAGGACACCCCAAAGACATCATCAATGTATCTTTTGTAAAATTCTGGGACGGGTCCTATATATTCGGAGAACATTTTTTCTTCAAGGTAGCCGACAAATAAACAGGCAAAGCTTGGACCCATTACGGTTCCCATCGCAACGCCACCAGATCCTTTGACATGAATGTTAAGAAACAGTCCATTTAATGATTTTACTTCTTTATTTGAAATTACACGATTGCACAGTACAGTATACAATTTTTTTTTGTTTTCATTTTGGATTAAGTTCAAGATTAAGCATGATTTTTACAGATGATTTTCGTTACACGTTAGTTAGTAGTTTTCTCTTGTATCCTCTATACCTTTTTCCATTTTTCTGTCCCGGGTGCCCCTAGAAGAAGGCTGTATTGGCCGAATCGTTGGGAATACTTATCTTTCAACCCGTTTTGGATATTTTCGCTGTTTTTTAGTTTGTAAATTTTGTTTAATTTACCTTTTAATTGTGGCCTACCTTACCATTTTTACTTTGTTTATTTACGTTAATTTGTGGCTATGCACAACATATTTTTTCATTTTTATTTTTTTTTTTAGATTTAAGTACCTGACTATAGTAAGAGTTGGCTTTTATCACCATTTTGCGTCCGTCGAAAACTTTACATTGAAATACCCCTTCCTCTGAAACTGCAAGGCTAATTTAGAAATAAACTTGGTTTAAATATTCCTATGTCGTTAAAAAGTGTGCCTGATCAAAGATCGCTTCAAGCTGGAACATAGTTTAACTTTTAACCCTTTGCAAAAAACATTCATTCAAATATCTTCTCCTGTGAAACTTGGCAGCCATTTGTAGCTTAGTTTAGGCACAATGTTCCATCTTTAAAAAGATGTCTCATAGGCCTATATGTCATCCAAGTTGCATGGCGCAAGCGGGAAATATAGTTTAACATTGGACCCTGAGGAAACAAATTGAAAGATCTGTGAATCGACAAGGCCAATAGGTTGCAATAGTTTTTTTTGTGGTCCCTTTCAATTTCGATTATGTCCACCAGTTCCGCTCGCCATCGAAGATTGCGACCAGTGGGGAATATAGTTATGCACTGGACCCTGTGGCAAAACTTTTCATCATCACTATTTTTATTTTTTGAGCATCTGATCTTGCCCATGGTTTTTGATTTTTCTTTTTTGCCCCCATTTTTTCATTTATGTTCGTACTTATGTGGTGTTTGTTTCCTTGTGTTTCCGATATGGTCAATGTCTCTGAATTGTTTTTGGACTGACGGTTCAATTCTAATTTACTTTACTTTACAAATATCTATTCTGTGAAATGTAATAAAGTCTATAACGAACAATTGAAAGAATATGATAAATCTAGAATGTATAGCAAAAAATCTTAAACAAATTTTATCATTAATGGGGAAAGCCCAAGACTCAAAAATACATAACAGGTGGAAAACAACCGGCCAAATTGTCGAATGCAATGGTCCCGACTAGGCACAGGCACCTAAAAATAAATGATGGGACAAAACCGGTTATATGGCGCAACAAACCTTCCCTTCCATTTCAGTTATGTCCAGAAGCAACTCAACAACAATTGCTGTTTAAAGTTCATTAAAACAGTATGACGCAAACCTTCAAAAACAGTCAACCGATTACAGTCAACCACAGTCCTTTGCCAAAGAGCTAGATGATTTAATCAGGTGTACAGTTTTTCTGATACAAATATTTTTTGACTTACTAAAAATATGTATTTTAAATCAGATGTAGGACATTTAGTAGAAGCAGGAAGTGAACCAACTCCGGGCCAAGTTGATATCAAAACACCAGGAACACTAACATTTGATGCCTCCATCTCTGGTCGTCATAAGATTAAAGCTATAACTAGTCCTAATGACAAGATAATTGTTAATATTGAAGACAATGTTTTGTCAGCTAAGGTGAGATCTTAACATTATTTAAAAAAAGGGGTATTCCTGAAATAGAATATATGTTTAGGTATTTACGTTTGCCTTGAATACACAAATAACAAAATAAGAGCATTAACTACAAGAATTCATATTGCCAAATTGATTTAATGTGAAAGATGGCTTCCATAAAGTATCCTTAACCAGTGTCTTTGAGAATTAAAGTCATGTTAATTTATGCTCTTGTGGAAGTCAAAATAACTTGAAACATCACAAGAAGTAGTCAAAATCAATTTAAACTGCAAATTTGACTTTCCCTCAACTGCTTCACGAAGTACTTATGCTTATGTTTTAGGTTAATCTGGCAGAAAAGTTCAACTTTGAACATGATTTAAGTATGGATATAGTATATGAAGACATAAAAAAACCAGAGATTATTGTAGAAATTGGAGATCAAAACAAAGGTAATGTAGTAGATATATATACCCTTCAAATCAAATTGTTCAATTTATTTATTCGTAAAATTACATGTAATTTTGTATTAATGATTTAGTAATACCATTGGAGAAAATAGATACATGTATAATGGATATAGAATTAGTGACAAATATAATTATGTAGCTAATTTTATAGAGCATTATTATTAACTAAATAAATTTTGTTCGTATCATGTAAAATGATCGTTTAAATTTAATAGTGTGACCCTATGGGAAAACAACTTTTTCATCAACTCCGCTCTGAAACCACTGAAACAAATTCAACCAAACTTTACAGTAATGATGTATTGAAGATACTTTTCAAAAGTCTGTCCCCTTTAAATACTGAGGCTTCATCCCGTGTTTGACCTTGGTACTAGATTTAGCCTCCTATTTCGATATTTTTGGTAGTGAGTACTTTTTCTTTAACTACTTTTGGATTATGGCCTTCCATATTGATTTGCTTCTGATGCTGCCGATGAGAGGTTACTCCTTCAAACACGTGTACAGCATGACGAAATTTACCATTTATTATGCAACTTGTGTATTTCATATTTACAAAGATTGCCAATTTCGATCCGATCTGATAAAACATGGCAGCCAGCGCGGAACTTTTTATTTTACGTTTTACGTTGGACAACATTGGAAAAGTCATTTTCATCAACTCCTTTGAAACAACTGAAGTAAATACCAAAACCAAACAGGAGGTCCTTTACAAAGATTACTCCTATTGTTCAGATCCGATCAAAAACATAGCAGCAAGCCAAGAACTTATATTTAATATTGGACCCTATGGGAAAAACATCATTTCTATCAACTCCTATGGAACCACTGAAGCAAATTCAACCAAACTTTACAGGAATGATTTATTCAATGATCCTTTGTAAAGATTGCCCATTGTTCCGATTCGATAAAACCATGGCCTCTAGCGCGAAAGTTATATTAAAAATTGGCCCTTATGAGAAAACATCATTTACATGAATTTAATAATGAAGGATGAACTATAAATGCAAATGAGACAAAGTCTCTACAAATACATGGTACATGTAAAACTACGCAATGAAACAACCCTTTTATTCTTGTTTTCCATCTTGAAGTCACCATGAAGTCCTCAACAATTAGCTTTACTTATATCTCGTAGAAAATTCAAGACGACACCTAGCACCGGTTTTAGCGGATTTCTTTGCTAAATGTCGAGCGTCGCTACATCAGTGTCTTTTTCACATGTTGATCCATGGATGCGGGATCGTCAACAAACATGAACTTAACTGGAACAGTGTTCTTACAATCACCCATTGCCCCAGAAATAACCTAAATAAAAATAAAAAAAGAAACAACATTTAAACAACCACAGTCCACACATCCAGCCAATAGTAAGACAACTTGGCATAATAAAACCATGAGATGTGGGTACAATAAACAAGTGGTCAGAATAACAATTTGAAATTACAGAAAAAAGATTAGAGAAGCCAAAATTTGAAAATATGATAGTGCATCCACATGAAAATGTAAATAGAGCATCATTTTTATCAGCGACTCTGAAATCATTGAAACAATTTCAACCAAACTTTACAGGACTGATGTACAGAAGGTCATCTACAAAGCTTGTTCATTTTGTTCAGACCTGACTAAAACATGGCAGCCAGCTCGGAACATCGGACCCTATGGGTAAAACCACATTTTCCTCAACTCCTTTGAAACCACAATAGCAAATCACACCAAACTTTACAGGAATGATGTATTGTATTTAAGGTCCATTACACAGATTGCTCATTTTGATTTATTTCTACAAACAACATGGCAATCAGCGTAGAACATAGAAAAATCTGTTAATTAGCATTTTGTCAGTTGAGCGATGCATTCTAAGTCTCTGAGACAGTAGTTATGAAAAATATTGCCAAATTATCATGATTTATATATTTAACACTTGGATAATATTAAAACTAAAGGCTATGAGTCATCTGAAGAAATGCTTCTAATGCATGCAAATGCGATCTTTTTCATAAGCTAAGTTCTCCACTTTCACCTATGTCAGATCCAATTGAAATGAGCAATTTTTGAAAAGGACCTTCCATGCATTATTCCAATACAGTCTACTTAAATTTGCTTCCATAGTTTTAGAGCAGACGATGAAAATGATGATTTTCGCATATGGTTCAATGTAACTACGTGCTATGCTTAGGTCATGTTTTTGTCGGGTCACAATGTCATTCCTGTTAAGTTTGATTGAATTTGCTTCAATGGTTTAAGACGAAAAGAAGAAAATATGATTTTCCCATAGGATTCAATGTTTACTATGTTCAGGGCTGGCAAACATGATTTTTGTATGGTCTGGCCAAAACGAGCAACTTTTTGTGCAGAACCGTCCATACATCATTTACCTATACTTTATATAAATTCCCTTCAATAGTTTCAGAGCAGCTATGCTGAAAATGATGGTTTTCTAATAGGGTCTCATTTAAAACTATGGTCCACGCATGCAGCCGTGGTTTTCGTCAGATCGGAATGAAATGAGCAATCTTGTAAAGGACTTTCCATACGTCATACATGTAAGTTTTTTTTTTTAATTTGCTTCTTGGGTCAAGGAAGGGAAGATGAAAATGTTATTTTTCTCATAGGGTCCAATGATTAACCTAAGTTTCGTGTTAACGGCCATGTTTATGTCAGATCAGAACAAACTGTGCAATCGATGTAAATCACCTTCCATGCACAACTCCTGTGAAGTTTGATTGAGTTTGCTTCAGGCGTTTCGTACGAGAAGATGAAAATGTTATTTTCTAATGTTATTTTCTAAAGGGTCCAATGTTAAGATTTAGTTCCTCGCTGGCAGCCATGTTTTTTGTCGGATCAGAATGAAATGAGCAATCTTTATAAAAGACTTTCTATACATAATCCCTGCGAAGTTTTGTTGGATTAGCTTCAGTAGTTTTAGAGGAGAAGATGATGATATGATTTTCCAATAGGGTCCGATGTTGAATTTCAATTACTCGCTGGCAGCCATGATCTTATCGGAACGGAACAAAATCAGCAACCTTTCAGTCCGGTAAAGTTTGGTTGAAATTGTTTCAGTGGTTTCAGAGGAGAAGATGAAAATATTATTTTTCTAAAAGGTTCATATATTAAACCTAAATACCGCGCTGGCAGCCATGTTTTTTGTCCGATCGGAAGGAAATAAGCAATCTTGTTAAAGACCTTTCATACATAATTCATGAAAAATTTTTGTTGAATCACTTTAGTTGTTTCAGAGGAGAAGATGAAAATTTGTTTTACCCATAGGGTCCAGTGTTAAAAATAATTTCCGCGCTGGCAGCCATTTTTTCCGTCGGATCAAAACAAAATATGTAATCTTTGTAAAGGACCTCCCATACATAATTGCTGTGAAGTTTGGTAGAATTTGGTTCAGTGTTTCAGAAGAGAAGACGAAAATATGATTTTCACCATAGGGTCCAATTTTAAACCTTAGATCCGCGCTTGCTGCCTCGTTTTTTTTTGTCGGATCGGAACGAAATGAGGATCTTTTTAATGGACCTTCCATACACAATTCCTGTAAAGTTTTGTTGAATTTTCTTCGATGATTCAGAGGGAAGATGTAAAAGACAATTTTTTCATAGGGTCCAATGTTAAAACTATGTTCCGTGCTGGCAGCAATGTTTTTTATCGGATCGGAATGAAATGAGCAAACTTTGTAAAAGACCTTCACCATAACATAGATATTCAGAATTAAGGAATATACTCCCAATTGAGGTATGCTATAGGCCGGTCAGCATTGATATGCGGAAGCCCTATAGTTTTCACTTTGTTCTTCCATTCCTCTGTCCAACACTCTGTTTTAATTCATTTTGGAAATTTATTGAACAGCATATCATATGTTTTCTGTTAACAGATGGAATACTGAAGGAAGACGTGTTGATGTTGAATTTTTATCCTGATCTAAAACAAGGCGATGAGACTGAGGACAGCAAAAGAGAATTTATTTTTGTAATTGACAGATCTGGTATGTAGCAGAAATTAAGTAAATAAAATATCAACATCAAGCATTTTGACTCATCTTCTAGTTTCACACCAATTCAACTTGAAAATTAAGAAATGGAAATACTTATCAGGGTTATGACTATAAGTGGATTGCTGATACATCATAACTGACGCTATCGATTAAAATACTATTTTAGCCAATGATTAGTCATTGGCTAAAATAGTATTTTAATCGATAGCGTCAGTTATTAGCTAGCCTATGGAATAGCCTAGCTATATAGATAGTTCTTTGGGTGAAGTGAGGAGTACGCTTGCGCTGTGAGGAGAACGCATACCCAGAAGACTTATGACCAAAGGAATTTCAGATTCTCGAAAATCAAAATGGCGTCCAGTTTCTTCCTGATAAAACGGGGCGGGGTTTAATTGTTCTGTTTCCTTGTGGAAGTTGAAAAGTATTATAAACATGTACTATAGGTGGTACTGGGAACAGGTTTGTAGAGGATGATGGGATTGGTATTGCAACATCGCTTAGCCAGATTTATAAATATAGATATGATAAAAAGAATAAGAACAGTAATGTATAAATTTAAAACCAGAAGTTAATAAATAAAGATGAGGTATTGTGCAATAATCAATAATATACAAATACTTTAAAAGACTTTTCAATTGTGTTAAACTAAGCATGATTGTAGTTTGTGGAGATACTTAGGCAATGGAGAACGAAAGGTGGAAAGAGATAGAATTGCGTTTTTTGCGGAAGAATAAAGAGCTACCCTGGGAGAATGCAAGAACAAAAAAACAAAAGGAAAAAAAACAAAACAAAACAAAAACAAAAACAAAAGCACGAAACTACTTTGAGTTGCTGTTGGCATAAAATTAGAGGTTTGATCGAATCAGTGACTGTTTTATCACATGTGCAGACCAACAGAAGGCATTACAAAGAAGTACCGAGAAAGGCTTACTTCAAGTATTGATTTGAGTATACAAATACATCATGAGCCACCACACCCTTGTCAATCAAACANGCAATTTTCTATCCAAGGCTATTCCATAGCCTAGCGTATCGTTTTTATTTCATAAAAACCATTATCCGATTTATAGCATTTATGTTTATAAAGTCCCCTCGTGTTTTCTAGTTTTAAACTAAATTCACAGTTGCTTGAATTTTATTATTATTGTAGGCAGTATGAGAGGAGGTCGAATTCAGAAGGCAAAAGAAACTTTACTGTTGTTGTTGAAAAGTTTACCAGTTGGTTGTTTGTTTAATGTTTTTTCATTTGGCAGTGATCATAGCTCCCTATTTGACACGTAAGTTTTTCTTCCTTCAATTGCCTTTTCATGATAGACTTTAATTTGATGTTTTTAAAAGAATTTGCTATTCTAAGGATACATTACCCACAACTCTTCTTATTTTAAAATCATATTGACTATCTGCTTCCTTTGAAAGTATTTAACACTATGAAAAAATAGTAATGATGCTTTAATACCCCTCCAGTATCAGTTGGAAACCTTTGGGGGACGGATGAACGCACAGACGTACAGACAGACACACGACTGAGGGTATCACATAATACCTCGACACTATGTGTGGTTGGGTATGAAAACTAAATAAAAATAATGTGTTCAATGGTTCCAATCAATTAGGTACAATTAAGAGATTAATACATTTAAATAGATAGATAGTCATTTTCAATTCATTCAAACAGACAAATATTCTTAAAGAGAATTAGATACATGTTCATTGCTATAGAGACTTCACACTCAAGCAGGTATATAATCACTGTAAGTTGATTTGAACGCTCAAACAGATACATTTTCATTGTTAATAAGATGTAAACAACCAACCAGATCCCTGTTCTCTGTTAGGGAGATATATATTTTTCAAACAGACGCTCACCTTTTATGGATAGTTACACACATTTTAAATAGAATAAGGATCGTTGGTAAGACTATTTACTGCTGTAAGAGATTAATTATCAACATTAGGGAATTATATACATTTTGTTTTGACTTTTACTCTCAGTTGTGATTAGATTGATAATATTTGTACAAATTTCAATGCCTGTTTTATAATAGGAGTCAAGAGTATACAGAGGAAACACTCAAACAGGCTTTAAATCTACAGAAGAAGATGGATGCTGATATGGGAGGAACAGAGATACTGCGACCTTTAAAATCTATATATAGCCAGAATTGTAAGCAGTCTTATCCCAGACAGGTATTGATATCATTTATATATGGTAATTTTATTTGACAATAAAATGTCTCTTTATTGTAAGCGGTGCCTACATTTCAGTCCTGATTTGTCTGACTAGACATTACTTGATCAGTTTTTATTAAACCTTAAATAATTTTTAGCTACATCACGAAGTGAGGGGGGGCTTAAGTTATACCCCTAGCGTCGGCGTCGGCATCCGCATCGGCGTCCGGCTAGGAAAAATGGTTCAGGTCCATTCCTTGTTCCTGACATGTCCGATCACAAACCATATTGGTATGTATGATGCATTGGGGATGCCAACAATAATACATGCTTAGGATGATGTCTGTGACCTACATTTTACGCATTAGCGACTTGGTAAGGCAGAATAGATAAAGTCCATTCCTGCTAACTGACATGTCCTACATCAACCATGTTGGTATGTATGATACATTTTGGGATGACAACAACAATGCATGCTTCGGATGCTGACTGTGACCTACGTTTTACGCATGAGCAACTTGGTTAGGTAGAATGGTTAAAGTCCATTCCCGCTTACTGATATTTTCTACATAAACCATATTGGTATGTATGATGCATTTTTGGATGACAACAACAATACATGCTTCGGATGTTAACTGCAACCTACATTTTACGCATGAGCGATTAATTAATTAGAATGGATAAGGTCTATTTCTGCTTACTGACATGTCCAAAATCAACCATATTGGTATGCGTGATGTATTTTGGATGATAGTCTTTGACATACATTTAACGCATGAATGAATATGTTTAAAAGAATTATTATAGTCCATTCCTGTTTACTGGCATTTTTGTCTCGCCCGCGACAAAAGGCGCGGAAAGCGAGACATATGCGTACAAAGTAAGGCGGCGGCGGCGGCGGCGGCCGCGTAAACTTTCATGTTAAGTTTTTGTGATTTGGTCACTTTCTCAGTAACTTTAAGTGGTAGGTCAATGATATTTGGTATATAGGTTGGTCTTGAGTAGTACATGACTGCTATATGGCTTTTGTCTTTGACCTCAATTTCACGGTCCAGTGAACATGTAAAGTTTTTGTGCTTAGTTTAGTTTCTCAGTAACTGTAAGTGGTAGGTCAATGATATATGGTATGTAGGTTGGTCTTAGGTAGTACATGGCAGTCTGCCATATGGATTTTGTCATTGACCTCAATTTCACGGTCAAGTGAGCATGTTAAGTTTTTGTGATTAGATCATTTTCTCAGTAACTATAAGTGGAAGGTCAATGATATATGGTATATAGGTTGGTCTTGAGTAGTACATGACAGTCTGCTATATGGCTTTTGTCTGTGACCCCAATTTCACGGTCTAGTGAACATGTTAAGTTTTTGTGCTTAGTTTAGTTTCTCAGTATCTATAAGTGGTAGGTCAATGATATATGTAGGTTGGTCTCAGGTTGTTCATGACAGTCTGTCACATGGCTTTTGTCCTTGACCTCAATTGCACGGTCTAGTGAGCATGTTAAGTTTTCGTGATTAGATCACTTTCTCAGTAACTATAAGTGGTAGGTCAATGATATATTTTATGTAGGTTGGTCTTAGGTAGTACATGACAGTCTGTCATATGGCTTTTGTCCTTGACCTCAATTTCAGGTTCTAGTGAGCATGTTAAGTTTATATGATCAGGTCATTTTCTCATTAACTATAAGTGGTAGGTCAATGATATTTTGTATATATGTTGGTCTTGGGTAGTACATGACAGTCTACTATATGGCTTTTTTGTGACCTCAATTTCATGGTCCAGTGATCTTGTTTTAAAGTTTCCTAGTATTTATTAATGTAAGTTCCGTAATATTTGGTATGTGGGTTTGTCTTAGATAGAAGATGACAGCCTGCTATTTTTTTTATCCCTTGACCTCATTTTCTAGTGAACATGTTTGGTTTTTTAGTATCTATCAATGGTAGGTCACTGATATTTTGGTTTTGCGTGATTCATGACAGTCTGCTATATTGCATTTGTCAGTTAATCTAACATCACAGTGTAGCGAACATGATAAGTTTTCTGATTTAGGCAGTTTGAGTTTTCTCATCAATTTTGCGACCAAGTAGGGACGGGCGAGATATCAATTTGGGTCCACACTTGTTAACATATGCCAATGCTGTGCAACGAGGTGAGCTTTGCAGGCTGTGGCTGCTTTTCTATGTTTTTGTTTAATGGCATAAGGCAATGTACTCAATGTTTTATTTTTATTTTTTTCTAGAATATCTAGATTGATGGTGATTATGCAATTGAAAACAGATTGGTTTTGTGATTGACACGTAACCAGAAGCTAAATATTCTTATTATTCATAATAAGATGAATTTTTTTATGCTTGTCAGGAGCCCTCATAGGTGGTCAATGAGTCCAACCATTTCAGCATACTTTCTGATAATACAAAGACAAAGCCTAGATTTTTGTCAGTAGAAAATTAAATCTTGAAACAACACCAAACTTTCAAACTTCTTTGGACTACATATTTGAGGATCAGTTGGTCAACTAACTGTTATTCAAATCTCAATCATTACTTAAATAACATGAAACCTTGTTAATTATTAAGATGAGGCATCGAAATGTAGTTGCCTTACATTTTTTCACCTAGTTCGTCCGTCCATCTGGCTGTTCTTAAATAATTTCAATTAAAATATTTTTAGACTCCTCCCGATAGTGGGGGAAGGTATACTTCCTGTATCTTTCCCGTTCATATGTCCGAACGTTTGTTCCGCAGTTCATGCAAAATTTGTTTTTGTAATATTTTCCTCTGGTTTTTTTTTAGGTTTATTGATTTCACACTCGGTATGCAACTCTTTTATGATAAAATGAAATAGATCCTTATAACCAATCGTGTTGGCCGTATACTTCCTATAAGATGAAGTGTGGTCATTGTTGCACTATTTTGTCAAACATTTATAGTGAGTTGTCAGCAACTTGAGTGATGATTTGAACTAGATATGCAGACTTTATAAGACTATTTGTGAGGAGCCTCTCTTTGTCAGAAAAAGTGGGAAAATCCGAAATATCCGAATATTTGTCGGATATTCATCATTTCTTGGTGAGATTGATTTCGAACTTGGTATGCAGCCTCTATATGATTAGGTGCAAGTATTATCTTTATTGTCGATTTGATGTTTATGTTCCTATATGCGTACCATGCTTACAGAAGCAACTTCCTGTCTGAAGCTAAAATCTGAAGACTACGCTCTGTTTGTCGATACTTTTACTTTTATACACTGTTCTGAGGGAGAGGGGTATACTGTTGAATATGTGCCTGTCATTTAGTCCTTCCGTCATACCTTCTGTCTGTCACATGTTCAGACGTTCAAACATTTTTTACTACAATGACAATTGTCAAAAATCTGAAATTTTATCAACAACTTTGTTTGATTATGGTTTGTTATTGAATGCGTTTATAGGACTATCGGAATGCTTAACTTTTACATAGTTATCGTAATGAAGTGATTTTTCGTAACTTTTTTCTCAGCAATGATAATTTATCCAAATTTGAAACATTGTCACTACCTTTGTATGATTATTTCACTTCTTGGATGGGTTTTTATACCATTTGGGATGCCACTTCTTGCTCAGCTACTTGAAATGTTATGGAACTTTAAGAGTAATTAAATATTTTGTCTTTTCTAGATCATTTGACTATACCAAGAAGAGTTCTGCCATTACTGCCATCCTCCGTCCGTCCAGTGTAAACTTTTTATTTAAAGATCTTCTCTGAAACTGCTGGAGCAATTGAAACCAAACTTGGCAACAATGGTCGTTGGTTTTTTTCAATATCGCATCTCTTCCAAGATATCTACTGGTGGAGAACATAATTTAACATGGGGACCTATGGGAAAGGGCATTAAGAGACCTCCTTTGAAACTACTGAGCCAATTTGTACCAAACGTAACCTTGGGATTTTCACATAAAAAAGTTGTTTTTCAGGTTTGCACTTTATTCAGGATGGCAGTCAGCGAGAAACATAGTTTAACACTATTAGCACATAGTCCATAACGTGTCAGAAATGATTTCACTAAAACAATCCGTTCTTGTAACAAGTGTAACTACGTTGAAATGCTCTTTTTGTCACATTATATGTATCATTTAGAAAGATTACTACTATTAGTGTTTTACCAACAGACTAGGCGCCTTGAGCTAGCCGACAGTTTAGCAGCGAGCACCTCTTGACCCCTTTCAAAATTACGAATTGTCATTTTCTCTCCTTTCAAGATAGTGGTCGTGGAGTTAGTAGTCTACCTGTATTGGGTTTTATTCGTATGTTTATAATACTATAGGGAAACGGGACAGATAAAGGGGAGGTTTGGGTACCCATTAACCGGTTTAACTCTACCGCTGGCCTTTGCAAGTGCCGGTACCAAGTCCGGATGTCCCAAGTTCCTATTGTTGTTAACGTTTGTCTTTTATCTTGTCTTTGTGTTGTTTCCTGTGTAGTTCCGGGGCCTAGGTGGCCGAGTGGTTAAGGTTGTTCTTCTATCTATACAACCAATGTAGTCTATCACCACTGCGGTGTGAGGTTGCGCCCCACTTTGTACATTACAAAAAAGGGTGCAATCGACGTACAATCGTAAGTGATAATGTATGTCAGTTACCTGCCCCAGGTCGTTGGTTCTCTCCAGGCACCCCGGCCTCTTCCACCACTAAAACTGACCGTCATGAGATAGCTGAAATACTGCTGAAAGTGACGTTAAACCCCATATCAAACAATCAATCAATCCTGTGTAGTTACTTCCTTAGCAGATTGTGACATATGTAATTTTCAGCCATTGTAGATGTTTCTGTTCTCCATTGTTTTACTATAGTAAATTTTGTTTCGGGAGACCATCATCTTTGACGTTTGGAACATATGTCGTTCGCGTCGTTGTCTTTCACTATTGTCCAAGTGCGAATCGAGAGTAACTTGCTACTTTTTGTTCACGTAAATTCTTACAGTTTTTCACGAAAATGCTCGTTGTCTTTATTTTTACTAAAAATCATACTTGATATACTGTTAAGGAGGATTCCGGATTATTACTGAAACTCAAACTAAAAGAGTTTTTAATTATTTTAGGAGAAATGAGAAATGTATAACATTTTAAGATAAATAGGCAGAATTCTGACATTTTGAATATCTTATTAATAAATTATTTTGTGTTTTCCGTTTTATAAATAAAAAAAATGTGTTTTATTCACAATGAACAATTTTTGGGCCTGTCCAAAGTCAGGTTATTGGCTTGTCGTTGTCTTCTTATAAAATGGTAGTTTCTTGATATTTAGGGCTTGCTATATGGTGTGAGGTTCCTCACTGTATTGAAGACCGTACGATGACCCCTAGATGCTATGTTTTAGGTCGTTTTAACCTGGATATGGGATGTTGTCTTCTTACCCAATTTTCTTTCTTTTTCATAATCAGCATTTTTATGTCACTTAGAACAGAAGAAAATGACAAACCTACTAATTTTTACATTAATTTGGTGCGATCTAGTGTGAAGGACACATGAAAGACATCTGAAAGAGGAGATGAGCAAATCATTTATTTAGTACCTAGATATACCACTCTGACGATTTTTTGCATTACTCATTCACCAATGTAATCAGTAGAACTTTTGGGTTTCTCGAATCAAATTATTTTGTAAACATGTTTTTTTCATGATTCTCATAAATTTTGATAGGATTATCTCAATTTTTTTTGACAAGAACATTGCATGGTATTACATAGAGACCCGTATTGACATAAATCTATGCAAATGTAGGAATGACCGACTTGACTTACGGACAGACAGAAAAACGAACATACACGTACAAAGCCAATTCAGCGTAACATGGAAGTATTCATTTGATATTCGGTTGATAAACTTTTGGACTGATACACAGCCTGAGTAAATTCTTACCAGAAAATGCTTGTAAATAACAAAATACCGAAGTTACTGTTAATTCAGATTCTGCATATGCGCATTTCGACAACTTATGTCTTCAGTGCAGATAAAATAAAAAACATCTGGAAATCCATATACCAAAATATGTTAAAATCTGATAGAGAACAAGTTACCAAAAGGGTCTAAATAGTAAAGCCAAAATCAGCTGAGGACAGAGCTATGCGTGAGGGAGATACTCCTTAGTTTTGAACAAAATTTTGTATAATTAGATATTGCAATTTTCTAAACAAAATCGGTTTTCGGGCAGCACGGAAGCACTGGCCACTGGGTTGGTGAATATCCTCGGGGACTAACAGTCCACCAGCAGAGGCATCGACCCAGTGGTAATTAATAACAAAATGTAATTTAGACATTAAGCATTATTTGTACTCCAAAAGCTGGAGAAAACATTGAGCCTGACAAATTAAAAAAGAAAGATATAATATTGTCGATTAATTTTAGTAAATGCCTAAAAAGGAATAAAGAATGACCTATATTTGTCAAATAGTCATTTCTAATATGAATTAGTTGTTGATTGGATTACACCATTTTAGTATCAGTTGTGAAAATGAACATGAATTGACAGTATCATTGACATAAATTTAAGTCGCATCATCTATGCAAATATGGTGATGGGTCTGGAGCTGGCATGTCAGTTAACTATTGATAGTCTCTTGTGATTTCATGTTTTTGTCCGTATATTTAGTTCTTTCAGTTTCATATTTCACGATTGACTCAGTCCTGTTGCCAACTGAAGTTTACTGTTGTTACGATTGTTTTTTGATTTATCACATTGGCTGTAGTGGGAAGGTTTGGATCCAATAAAACTAGTTTAACCCCGACGCAGCAGGTTTGCGCCTGTCATAAGTCAGGAATTTATTAAGCCTTTGTGTGTCTTGTCCTTTTTCTAGTTAGTTTAC
>MJUU01038619.1:70175-86355 GCA_002080025.1 Modiolus philippinarum | reverse complement strand
CTTTGAGTTGGTATTACTCCCCTTTTGGTCGTTGTCTCTTTGACACATTCCCCCGTTTCCCTTCTTTTTTCTATATATGATTGCATGGAAGTAGCGCATTGTAGCATCAAAAAAGCATAGGCATATGGTATTAACACTAAATACTGACTACTTCTAATTATTTTTATTGGTTTTCAACAACGGAGAGTCTTAAATCACACTTATTCATAAATATAAAAAACCTTCGTTGTTCGATGTTGAACATCAATTTTTTAAGTACAGAAGTTAGACAATTTCTTGACGCACGTTTTAGGCAACTTATAAATTGCCAAAACTGAAGACAGTCAACATAATTACCCTTATTGCATAAATAAGATAAATCAGACCCGAAGGGGCGAATTTCAAAAAAATTATTTTTCTTAATTTTTAGTCCAAAGCAGTTTTTTTGCATTGGATTCCTTATTAAAATAAACAAAGTGCTACATCATCAGATTTTTGATAACTTGTTCCCATTTTGAGCCAGGAGGGACCAAACGAGGCCAAAATTGTAAACATACAGATCACCTTAAATTTTTATTTTTCATCAGATTTCGATGGGATTTTTTCTCTATGTTCATCTTGATATAAGCTTTCAGTAGTATGTCAATCGATTTTTTGTAATTCTTACGGTTCCCGCACTTTAAGGTGTCAGAGGAGCAAAAAACTGCAGTTTTCCGAAATATGTAAAAACTTTTTTCATTTCAACGGATTTCGATGGGATTTTTTCTTTGAATTCCTCTTGTCGTAAGCTTTCAGAAGCATGTCAACATATTTAGCATATCTTACAATTTCCGAGCTTTCAGGGATCAAAAGTGTTAATTTTTATGTGCTCTAGTTTGTTTCCAGCTAATTACTGAGTCTAGCTCTAAACTGTGTCAGCATTCACTTTAAGTTACTCTTGTTCAAATTTTAGTGGTTGACATGCTGCGATCGTATCATGATGTGCTCTGTGTAGCCCTTTATTTTTGCCAATTAACGAGCTGCTCGCGCAGCTCAAGAGTGACTTACATGTAGTAGTCACATAAAAAGGAGAAAACCTCATTGCGCATTTCTTACGATTTATTTGAAATTCATCCGCAATATAATTCACCGATAAGACGTATATTTATGTAGAATCGGCCTCTTAGATGGATAGGTCAAAAATGGTGGTTAAGTAATGATCAATGAATTTCATCAATGAACACATGTGTACTATTAAAATAATATTTCCGAATCTATCTTATTTGCAAGGTAATCGTTCATCGGTGTCGATACATGTGTGACCTATGACCTTCGAAACATGAATGAATGGTAATGTCTTGAGCTCCGTGTTTATAATCATCATGTCAGTATTTTGTTATTTATTTTCAGCAAATTGTGATTTCATTAAAATGATGAAAAAGGGTAATATATTGTCAACAAGGTTATTACAAAATGTCTTACAATAACGGGGTACAGTAAAAATTGTATATAAAACAATAATAAATATATGTTAAGGTCAATTACAATTGCATCACTAATTATATGATAAGACTCGAACATTTAACACAGATCTATATATATATGTCAGTCATCAAAGGCAATATGTTTATTATGTAATTATTATAAAATTTGAGAAAGGAAACTGATCTGATTTGCCTTGGGGGAATTAACTGTGCATTTAACTGTACATCATTTCCGATCATTTCTAATTAGCTGTTGGAAAAGGTTGACCTTTTAACAGTAGAAACTAAATGAATAGGTATGGATTTTTGAAATCACAGTAATATAAGGTCCTGATAGTAAACCTATCAGTAAGTATACAAGTATACAAGTGACCCTCGAGGGCTAGTTTTGGAACAGAAAATCAAAATTTCGTAATAGGTTTGGAGACCCACACATCAATGTAGTTTCGTGACATATTTTTTAATATGGTTGCAGAGTTTTATTTGAAAAGATGATTTCGTTTATGAATTCATTATCTATACAGAGTAATAAATCACAATTGTAATTCTGATAACCCATAGTCTCCAAACTAAAGACAAACACACTTTTGTCGGAGTAATTTGCTCATTAATTTCAGTCGACGTTAATTGACTCAGTACCTCCGTACTTTGATTAATTCCAATGTTTTGCTTTACAATTTGTCCAGATATTTTTACTGACTGATGGTGGTGTGGGCAATACAAATGAAGTTATATCTTTGGTCAGAAAGAATAAGGGCAATACAAGGTATGCTTTAATTCTGCTCTATAAATAATTTTAAAACATAAAAAGACAAAAAAATCATGTTTTGTTAGCAAAGAAGGATAAAAAGAGGAAAATTTTGTAAAAATGTTTTATCAATTTAGCTTTTTGTAAAGGTTAAATTCACGATAGTGTCATTCGCTGCACTTGTACATAAAACTATAAAACTTAATACCAAAAATTAAAATATTTTGGGTGAAACTGACCATGTTACAGATGATATCTGAATCAAAATGGATTAATATGAAATGTCTGATGTTAAATTTTTATTGAATTCGATGAATTATACTTTCATTTTAGTTGGCTGTTCCATTATTTGCTTTATATTTAACCGATCATCCGAATCAAGAAGCTTTATAGTCATTGATAGAGAAATTGTGGGATCATGGTTATGCTCAGAGTAAAAAATAATATTTTTAAACACATCCCTTAGAAATACTGAATATCTGTTATTAGAAAAAGAAGTTGTTCAAATGTGAATTTCTCACAGTAACTTCGGTATTTAGTTATTTGTTACCACTGGGGCGATGCCTCTGCTGGTGGACTGTTAGTCCCCGAGGGTATTCACCTGCCCAGTCGTCAGTACTTCGGTACTGACCCGAAAGCCGATTTTATTTCGAACCTTGCAACATCTAAATTTTCGTAAATTTTGTTGAAAACTAAGGAGTATCTCCCTCACGCAAAGCTCTGTCCTTAGCTTATTTTGGCTTTACATTTAGATCATTTTGGGTATTTGTTCTCTATCAGTTTTTCACATATTTGATTTTATGGTCTTCCAAACGTTTGAATTTTATCTGCACTGAAGATACATAAATTGTCGAAATGCGCATATGCAGAACATAAATTCACAGTAACTTCGGTATTTAGTTATTTGTTACCACTGGGTCGATGCCTTTGCTGGTGGACTGTTAGTCCCCGAGGGTATTCACCTGCCCAGTAGTCAGTACTTCGGTGCTGACCCGAAAGCCGATTTTATTTCGAACCTTGCAATACCTGAATTTTCGTAAATTTTGTTGAAAACTAAGGAGTATCTCCCTCACGTAAAGCTCTGTCCTTAGCTTATTTTGGCTTTACATTTAGATCATTTTGGGTATTTGTTCTCTATCAGTTTTTCACATATTTGATTTTATGGTCATCCAAACGTTTAGATTTTATCTGCACTGAAGATACATAAATTGTCGAAATGCGCATATGCAGAACATAAATTCACAGTGACGTCGGTATTTAGTTATTTATGAATGCACTATCAAAATTCAACATTTGGCTTTCTTTTTTGTTAAAATTAAACTGTTATTCTAGCAATCTATAAATATATATAATGACGATATCTCCCGATTTTACTTGCAAAGCTTTCTTACAATCAACTCGATAGATGCCCTGTGGTTGTTTATATGTTGTCTTTTCTGTTGGTCCCTTTGTCGAGCAACGGATAACAGTGTTTGTAAGAGTACTTTGCCTGATTCGTTATGCTTGTTTACAACCCCGCATCCATGACAAAAAAGGATTCATTGATGTAGCGTTTTTCACCATTTAGCAGGTGAATTCCACTCAAACCATTGCGAGGGGCCGTCTTGAACTTACTGTAAGTTAGGAGTGTTTGCTTTTTGTTGAAAACCTAATGATGACTTCTAGATGAAGAACAACAATGACAGCATTGTTCAATTTGCTTAATCTTGCCATGCATTTAGAGGAATTTTGTCCCATGGTCATTTACTCCATATCCCTTTTTATCCCCTGGCCCAACGAAGTTGTGGAGGGGATATAGCGTTTTACCCGTTCGTCCGTTCGTCCGTTCGAACTTAAGACCATATATTTTTTGAATAACAAGTCGTAGATAGACAATGTTTTGTCCATGGATGCATCTTGAGGTTGATATATAGAAAAGGTGGATTTGACCTTCATTTCATGCATGAGTGACTCAGGTTAAATTTTTTGTAAGAGTCATGATCTGGGATACTACAACTTGTAGAGGAATAATATTTTGTATGTAGATGCGTCTTGGAAAGTAATGAAGCTCCAGGTAAAAATTAGTCACTTTGACCTACATTTCATGCATGAGTGACTAAGGTTAAAGTTTTTGTAAGAGTCCAGATCTGGGATACTACAAGTCGTAGAGGAATAATATTTTGTATGTAAATGCGTCTTGTAAAGTTACGAAGCGCCAGATAAAAATTAGGTCACTTTGACCTACATTTCATGCATGAGTGACTTATGTTAAAAGTTTTTGTAAGAGTCTAGATCTGGAATATTACAACTTGTAGAGGAATAATGTTTTATATGTAGATGCATCTTATAAAGTTAGGAAGCTCCAAATAAACATAAGGTCACTTTAACCTACATTTCATACATGAGTGACTTAGGTTAAAGTTTTTGTAAGAGTCCAGATCTGGGATACTACAACTTGTAGAGGAATAATGTGTGACTTACGTTAAAGTTTGTGTTACAGCTTTGATTTTAGATACTACAACTCGTAGACGAATAATATTTTGTATGTAGATGCATCTTGTAAAGTTACAAAGCTCCAGATAAAAATTAGGTCACTTTGACCTACATTTCATGCGTGACCGCTTAATTGCACGCTAGGGGCCTTCTTGATCTCGCTTGAGGGGGTGAATATTGTTCACCTCTAGTTGAAGACCCTCGGGCGACATCAAGATGTAGACAGGAATAAAAGCCCTGTCCTTGATAAACTGGAGTTTTCTATGTATCGTGTGCGTTTTTGTCACATGTACATTCACTCCATATCCTTTCATTTTTCCTATGAGTGACTTAGGATAAAGTTTGTGTTACAGTCTGGATTTTAGATACTTCAACTTGCAGAAGATTAATCTTTCATCAGTAGATGCATATATGCTTTAGGTATGAGGCTTCTGATTGAAATAAGGTCACAACATTTCTTGCATGACTGGCTCAGATTTAAGTAACAAGCCAGATCTTGAATAGTACAACTACCTTGAGTACCTATATTACTAGACAAACATTCAATAAACGGGCGAGGGGATTAGCTGTCGTTTCGGACTGCCCCTTCTCTTGTTTTTGTTCATTTATTGTGGTGTTTGTGTCTCGTGCAGTGTCGATTCTTTAAAAAGATTCACTGCTATAGGTGTATGCTCTTTTCATTTTGTCAGTTGTGCTGAATTTGTTCATATGAGAATTTCTCATATGAATGCACTATCAAAATTCAACATTTTGCTTTCTTGCTTTGCTGAAGTTAAACTATTTTTCTGGCCATCTGTATAGATATTGCCTACATCTTCCGATTTTACTTGCCAAGTTTTCTAACAATCACCTCGATGGGTGCCCTGTGATCGTTTATATGTTGTATTGTCTGTGGGTCCCTTTGTACGGCAACGGATGACCGTGTTTGTAAGAGAACATTGCCAAATTTGTTATGCTTGTTGATGACCTCGCATTAATGACAAAAAGGGTGCAAGGATGTAGCGCTGTTCAACATTTAGCCAGTGAAATCCGCTCAAACTGGTGCTAGGGGCCGTCTTGAACTTACTATGAGGAAGGAGTGTTTGCTCTTTGTTGAATGCCTCATGGTGACTTCAAGATGAAGAATAATAAAGCAAGCGTTGTTCCAATTGCTCAATCTTACCATGTATTTATAGGGATTTTGTCCCATGTACATTTACTCCATATCCCTGTATTTGTTCTGGTAAAAGTGTTAAGGAGGCTCACTCATAAATTTGTGTCAGATTTCAGAACTCTTCTGGTTTTCTCTAATTGAATGGCTTAAAGAATTTTGCACACAGACCGCCAAGTTTTATTTCATGAATATCTGCTATTGGTAAAATTTAGACACCTGACAAGTTTTCATACCATTCTTGATATAACTTCCTAGCTTTTAGACAATAAAAAGTCCTGATACAAAATTAAGGGATAATCCAACAAGAAATCTATTTCTCGCAATATTTTTAATGTCTTGAATATCCGTAAAAAGCACACGGACCTACACATTTCTTTTTACCTACGATGCTTAATCAATTACAAAAGGTTTAAAAAAATCCTTGATATAAAAAACATCAGGAGTGAGCCTCCTGAAACCTTTATTTACAGCAATAGCAGTGAATCATCTTTCAGTCAATCTTAATATTTGTCTAGGAACAGAGGTCATCATTTGATCTCTTAAAAGTTAAGCACATAACACTAAAGATAAAAAAATATACGTATATGTCTTATGCTAGTAAGAATGGTCAAAAACAGCGGCAGTAGAATACCGAAGGAACAAGGGGGTGAAATTCACAAAAATCGAAGTCCAAAGACAGGGCAAGAACGAGAACACAGAAAACAATGACGTTAGACACAAAAAAAAAATAACGTTAGACAGATACAAAGCAAAGAAACAGAAATTACAACATTCAGTCAAATCATTCGATTTCTATTTTATGAATTTATAGTTGAATCTTAAACTAGTAGTGTTAGTGTTTCATGCAGCTGATTTTGGTGCGGTATGACTCCCTGTCGCTTTTTTATGGACGCACTGCCTTTTTTGTTTTAATATTGGCACCCTGCCCCTTTCCAACCTCTGTGCATTGACGATCTGCCGTAGATTTAATGGTACTTTTTTTTTTGGAAAATTGTCAATAATTGAAGCACATGTATGTTCATTATCTTTGCCAGTCTAACCTATGTGTTCAAAACACGATCTGTCATGCTAATTAAAGGATTAGCTCAGTTGTAAATAAACAACGTCGCCATTTTCGTTTGCCCGAGTTATCAATAATCACCTGCCAATCAGAGATTAACTGCTTACCTGTATGTCTATTTTATATGCAGAAAGAAATTCATAGTAACTTCGGTATTTAGTTATTTATATCAGTTTCTCAAATCATTATTCTTTTGAGACTTTAAATTTTCTTTCACCAAAATTTTCTTAAATCTCTCCGTTAACTGCAATGAAAAAAATCATATTTTTTCCAGATCACGGGTTTTTAATGCCGAATTGTTTCCTTTAAAATTTGGATGTACATTAATTTTATTTTATTTTTTAGAATTTTACTTACACTGGCATTTGCATTTAACAATTTAATGGAAAATAGATAAGCTGTCAATAAAAAAGGTTTTAAGCATCATTTGCTTGTTAATTTGCAATATAATTTTTATCAAAACAGCACTTGTGATAATTCACCGGGATATTTTGTATTGTCACTATTTTTATAAATACTTACAATAAATAAATGCATATGAAATGGTACTGTTTAAAAATTTATATCTGAATGGAGTTAAAAAGTTCTTGGACTTTAGTATTGCACCTCTCATAGTAAAATTGTACTCGCTGTCTTAATTTTTCAGAAATCATCTGTATGCTTTTTAAGTAAATATACAATGTTGTTTGCTTTATTGCAAAAATTGGCATTCACTATGAAGGTGCCCTAAAAGTGTAATTGAACGCGCTTTATGTGCCCTAGAGAAAGAAAATTACCCTGCACTTTTCAAAAGCTGTAGGAAACACTATATAGCATAGCAAGATAAATTTAATAGTCTTCGCGACCTATTTAAGGGGAAAACCTGGGGTATAGGGAGATAACTCTGTTTTTCACTTTTCTAATTTTTAAATAAATAAAAAGCACCATTTAGGAAGGTATAATTAAAATTTCGAAACTGTAATATTTTTTTCATACAATCAAAATTAATAAATATTCATTTTTTTCATGAAAATTAACCACCCTACTACCAGTTATTTATAACGAGATTACTGTGGAAGTACTTTTATTCGTGGTCACCAATTTTCGTGATGTTCATAAATATCACTGCTTCTTGGCTACTTAAATTCGTGGTTTCGAATTTCATACATTAGAGGTCAAGGGGAAATATGCATTTCGCTGGGAAATTAATTTCGTGGTTTTAGCAAATCACGAAATCCACGACAATTGGAACCCCACGAACAATAGTATTTTTACAGTGTATGCCAAGATATCTAGAAATAATGGAAAAATATAGAAGATTTCTTGCAAGGGAGATATTCCAAAGTATAGATTCAGCAATTTTATTTTTTCATACTTTGTTCAAAATTTAGGGACCGACCATTTAACCTGAAGGGGGAGGGGGGGTTATGGTTTTTTTTCTGGACAGAAAATTTTTTTGCGCTTCGCGCGAAACAAATTATTTATTTTTTGCATGCGTATCAACAAAATATTTTTTTTCAAAATTAACATTATTTTTTGGGGCAGAAAGCCTCATTCAGAAAATTTTTTTTCATCATTTTGGCAGCCCAAATATTTTTTTCACATAAAATCAGATCCAAAATATTTTTTTAGAAAAAAACCATAGCCACCCCCCCTTTCAAGTTAAATGGTGGGTCCCTTAGAAAAGGGGGAAAGGTAGATTTTTCAAAAATTTTATTATACTAGTAAATTAGATATACCTATTTAATTTCTTTTCTAAGTTTTTTTGTGAAAATTAAACGACACAGTTTTTATGTCGCCTGCTGTAAGCAGAGTCGACACATAGGGATCACTATCCGTCATCTTACGTCGTCCTCGTCGTCGTCCTGCGTCGTCTGTCGGTTTTTGAATCCGCAACTCCTTTTAAACTACTAGTCCGATTCCAACCAAACTTTCGGGATATGTTGTTCACTTGGTGTAGTTGTGCACCTGATACTTGGAATTTTGATTTTACAGATTTTAGAGGTTCAGGGAGTGAAAATTGCTCATTTGTGAGTCTGTTGGTTTTGAATCCACAACTCCTTCAAAACTACTAGTCCAATTCCAACGAAACTTTCAGGATATGTTGTTCACCTGGTGTAGATGTGCACCTGATACTTAAAATTTTGATTTTACAGATTTTAGAGGTTTACAGAGCCTTAATTGCTCATTTGTAGGTCTGTCGGTTTTATAATTTGCAACTCCTTCAAAACTACTAGTCCAATTCCAACCAAATTTTCAGGATATGTTGTTCACCTGGTGTAGATGCGCACCTGATACATAGAATTTTTATTTTACATATTTTAGAGGTTCACGGAGCCAAAATTGCTCATTTGTTATTCTGGTTAGTTAATCATCAAATCCTTCACAGCTATATGTCAGATTCCAACCAAACATTCAGGATATGTTTTTCACCTGTTGTAGATGCGCACCTAATACTTTTGATTTTACATACTTTACAGGTTCACGGAGCCAAAATTGCTCATTTGTTATTCTGGTTAGTTAATTCTCAACTCCATCACAGCAACAAATGTATAAGTCAGATTCCAACCAAACTTGCATGATATGTTGTTCACCTGATGTTGTTCTGCATCTGATACGTTATACATGTATTTTGATTTTACAGATTTCAGAGGTTCACTGAGCCAAATTAGCTCATTTGTTTATTTAGTTCGTTACTGTGGTACTTTTTCAAAACTAGAAGTCATATTCCAACCAACCTTTCAGAATTTGTTGATCACTTGATTTAATTGTGCACCTGATACTTACAGGTTTCGGAGGTTTACTTGGCCAAAAATGGCCCTTCTGTAGTGCAGGCGACACAAGTGTTCCATGGAACGCCCATCAATTTTTTACAAGATGTATTTGATACTGATCAAAATTGAGTAAAATTTCAACCTACATGTGTATACTGTTCAGAACACCCTTGTATTTCAGTTCAAATTATCAAATCTAGTAAGCATAACTTCATGCTAACTTTCACACTTGTTTAAACTACAGAAATTTGCATTTGAAATAGAATAAAAAGAAAACAGGAAACACCTACAATGGCCGAAAAAACTTAGTCACATGCCACAATGTACCAAGAGACTTCACAAGAGAAAAACACAAATAAAAAAAAATTAAAAAAAAAACGTAAACAACGAAAGAAACTCGGGACAGCCACACTTTTTACCTGTTTTAAGAAATGAAATCAAACATTTTTATATTTTAATTAGAGCTTATTTTAAACACCAAACTCAAGTCCTGAATGGACCAAATAATATGAGGAAACAGGATATCTTTGATGACCTCTACACAGAAAACTTAACGGTAAAACTTCTTGAAAAATTACTACATAAGTTTACATGAACATGTATACCTAAAATACTGTAGTTATTTTAAAAAAACGGGTGGACATTTTAGGCCTACCCATGTCTACCCCCTTTTGGTGTATTGCGCCATCTTTGAGAAAAGTCATTTTATAACATAGTCATTTTCTAATTCTTTTAAAGAGTGTTTACATTTGGTATTGGTGAAGGAGCCTCTACAAGTCTTATAAAAAATGTTGCTAAAGCAAGCAATGGGAAATCCGTATTTATCAAAGATAAAGATAACATGCAAGCTAAGGTTTGTATAAGTTTATAGCCTGGAAGTAAAACTACAAACTAAAGCAAGCAATTGAAAATGTGTATTTATCAAACAAAAGAAACCAACATTCAAGCTAAGATTTGTATGAATTCATATCCTGTGGAAAAACACAAATTTAAGCAAGCAATCTGTATGAATCAAGGATAAAGACAGAAAGCAAGGTTAGGTTTGTTTAAGTTCACATCGTGTGACCATAGCCACAAAATAAAGCAAGCAGTTGGAAATCTGTATTTATCAAAATTACAGACAGCATACTAGGCATTGCTAGCTTAAGTTGTATTAGTCAATACCATGTTGCCAAAGCCACAAAATTCAGCAAGCAATATGAAATCAGTAATTATGAGAGATACACAAACATGCAAGCCAAGGTTTGTACCAGTTTAATTTCGGTAGGCAGAGTAACAAATTAAAGAGAACAATATTAAAATTGAATTTATCGAAGATAAAGACAATACTTATGCTAAATTTGTACAAGCACATACCATGGTCCTAAATTCACAGATTAAGCGTACTATGGGTAATCTGCATTTAACAAAGATAAAGACAATTTAAGCTAGGGTTTGTAGAAGTTAATATCGTGTAGGAGAAGCCACCACATTAAGCAAACAATAGGAAATCTGTATTTATCAATGATAAAGACAACAAACAAGCTAGGTTTTGTACAAATTGATACATGAAGCCAAACCCATAAACTAAAATGAACAGTTTCAAATAAGCAATGGTGGGATATGCAGTAAAACAAATGAGACAAACTCTGCACAAATACATAGGAAAAACAAGCAAAGAAACAAGGATCTTATTATTCATCTGTATCAAATCTGTATTCATGCATACAACCTTATGTTAATTAGGTATGAAAAATAGAGCTATGGTCTCAAGGTGTAAAGTAACTGTAAAAGGATTTACAAAAAAAAAAAAAAAAAAAAAAAAAAAAAAAATGAAATGACAAAAAAAACCAATCAAAATGCAGCATAATTCAAAAACATAAATGAAATTATGAAGTGAGGTTTCTTCCATGCTAATTAAGATTATATTTATACTATAACTAATCCGAGATTCTGATTATCGCAAAATATTCAACGAACGATCGAACAACGCAGTAATTCACGAATGCGCGCAGCGCAGAATCTCGGATTTTTTTTAGCGGTTTAATTTAAGATTCATTTCATGAACTACGTTTTCAATGTTAATCCGCTACGACGTTTACTTAACAACAACGTTGACAACGTCTATTGTGACGTCACTTCCTAGAGTGAAATTATGGAAAATTATTTCACAGTTAATTATCACTTTTATTTCACTGAGAAATTTCAATCTTTCACCGCAATCTATATAATAATATAAATTATCAATTCTTTTCGGAAATGGAATTGAATTGAGACGTTAGACAAAAGTTTTTATACGCCCGTCTAGTGACAGACGTAATATGGTACACCAATGTACGATTGTCGGTCCGCCCGTCCGTCCGTTGGTCTGTCCGTCTGTTTCATATGTCAGGTGTTAACTTTACAACCATTTGGCCTAATCGCTTTGTAGAGCTACAATGTATTAGATAAGATGGCCTCACGATCTGTATATTTTTTCAAGAAATTTCGATTTTTCTTTCAAGATTTAAAAGGACGTTTTTTGCCTATTTTAAGGCATTGTTTACATGTTGCGCTTTAACTTGACAAACCTTTGGCCAATTCACTTCAAACTTTTTAGAGTAATTGGTTATGATGGCTTCATGATCTGGATGCTTTGTCGTGAAATTTTAATTTTTCTTGCAAGAGTTATGGGACTTTATTTGTTAAATATAAGCCACGTTCTAAATTGATAATCCTTCGGCAAATTCTCTTCAAACTTTGTAGAGGTATTTGGTATGATGGTCTGATGATCTGGATAATTTTTTGTGAAATTTCAAAGTTATGTGATTTTATTTGTCAATTTTTAGGCAATTTTTAAAATATCATGATCTAACATTAATACTTTGAATAAATTTTAATTTTTATTTTTCATCGTAAGTATCTTTTAAATAAAGTGAAATAGGAATATTGAGTTTTGATGTCATAAAATCAAAATATTTATGCACAGAAGGTTCATAATGTCCTTAAATGCGTGGCTAAAATGGTTTATACTTCTAAAAATCAGTAAATTGTAGTTTTAAATAATATATCATGTCCTCACAAACCGGAAAGATTTATTTCTTACTTTTTGGTGCTTGCTTGTTGCAGCTAAATGGTATGCTGAATACTGCTGTTAATTTAGATAAAACCAGCAGGACATTAGTGCATATAAATTTATTTCTATTATCATTCTAATGGCATTTAAAATGTTTTCCAATGCACCTGCAATTATTCTTTTGAATGTCTGTAAGGGATTTTATTAATCTAATTTCCTAGGTAATAACAGCGATGAAAGGTTCATTAGACAATTGTCTATCAGAAGTACAGTTAGAATGGAAGATCCCACGATGTTATACAGTATTGGACATTCCCACTGAACCACCAGTTATTTTCCATGGAGAAAAACTTGTATTATTTGCTTTGTTGAAA
Source organism: Modiolus philippinarum (assembly GCA_002080025.1). NCBI lineage: Eukaryota > Metazoa > Mollusca > Bivalvia > Mytilida > Modiolidae > Modiolus > Modiolus philippinarum. The sequence continues at coordinate 73,319 of MJUU01038619.1, read as the reverse complement.
TCATCAGACAACAAGGTACAAACATTGATAGAATCTAAGGTTATAACATTTCTCTGACTGGGTCTATAAATCATGGATGCCAATCAGAGAAATTACCAAATCATTACAAACGGCATGTTAAAAAGACCTTTTTAAAAATTACGAAATAACTGGTTGATATGTTTTTGATAAATAATTTTACAAAATTTACCATTACAACCAAATATAAAGCCACCGCAGTTCTTAATTAATGTCACCCACACGAAGTAATAAAGACATGTAGTTATTCTACGTTTCTTCGGATTATTATTATTCTTTTTCCAGTGATTAATTTGAATTTGCTGAATGAAACGATTTCAAACTATGCACAAAGGTGGACCACCATCACAACTTATGTTAATGTTTAAAATTTTCAAAATGGCCGCCATTTCCAAGATGGCTGCCATTTTGCATTCAAAAATTGAGGAATCAATATCTATACTTGAACCCGCAATGATAGTCCTCACACCCAATAATTTTAAGAAGTTATTTATTATTTCAAAAATGATTTAGCTCCTCATTCCTAAATCAAATTTCCTTATTTCTTGTGATTAGATGAATTGGATGTTGTATAAAAAAATTTCCCTAGAGTTGTCCCTACAACCTTGAAATCAATTGGAATCGCCATCCCTAAACCATATATAATCTTATTTACTATGAACCTACAGGGGTTGTCTTCCCATTTTAAGAATTTATTAATTAATTAAAAATAGTAAAACTCCACACCCCTAAACAATATACTTATGTGAGGTTCCTCACTGTGTTGAAGACCATATGGTGACCCCTAGATGTTTTATTTTGGGCCGTTTCAACCTGGATATGGGATGTTGTCTCCTGGACATTTACCCCTTTTCCTTTCTTTTTCATATTTATTACAGAGTTTGTCTCTAGTGCTGTGTGGATGCAGTAAAATGTATCCCCGTGCTTGAGGTGTATGCTCTTCTTTATATTTACAGTAATGGAGTTTTTGTTTGGTAGATAACTTCTTATTTTGGTCCTAATATATTTTAATAGCTGAATAAATCGTTTTTGCCCCTTCTATGTTCCTACTGATGTGTCTTGCATTAATCTTGAACTTTGCTCTGTGATTGTTTAAGTGTTTGTTGCGTAGCTTAACATATATTTCATGTCTTTGTCGGGTTTTATGACAGTTTTTGCAAGATATCTCTGTCCGTTTTTAGCTTATTAATAATTGCTAGTGTAGTACAGATGATAAGTGCTTATTATCAGAGGACATATTCCGCATCCATTTATATACCTTTCCATACTATATATGCATTCACTAAATCATGATTTAAAGAAATGGAAAGAAAATTATATTTAACTCTTTACAGTTATCCACGTCTGCTGCTAAAAACAATTCATTCACAAATTCTAACCCTGCAAAAATTTCTACTTTCACTAGATGCTTTAAATCTAACAATGCCTCAGCAGCACTTATTTTTAATAGCAAAAGACGTGGATATCCACAAATTTCTCCGTGAAATGCCAAAAAATGATTTACTTGTTCTCGCCTCATCAACAAAAATACATGTACTGCTAAATCCACCGTCAATGGCAGAACATTCACCCTATCTTTTGAAACTGACATAAAATGAAAAACTAATAATCTTATTTATTTGATTACATGAACAAAACCTAATTGTGGAATTCAGTATGTAGGGGAAACCGGTCAGCATCTTTATAAACGGACACAACAACATCTCTATCGTTTCCGTAGATACAAAAAATTCCGAAGTTTAATTTATCAACATCTAAATAAACATAAACATAACATCAAATTTATAAAGGTTCAATCATTAGAAATTGTTGTAAAGAAGGACGGACAGTCACATAAACAATTTGAAAAATCACGTAGAGATTGTGAACTGTCTTGGATAAAGAAGTTGCAAACGGCGTATCCTCTCGGTTTAAATGATAATATTATGGGCCTAGGTAACATATCAAGAACTTCTTCCATCAATTTTATGGATATTGTTTCAAAAACGATCCCACGGTAAACGTGTCAATCGTAATAAACGAAAATACCACAGAACTTCAGTTTCAATTTCTGACCTTGTTACTATCTTTAAAAATAATGGCAGACATAATTTGCTTTGTAAATTATGTTCAATTCCTATTGTTAAATTAAATACTTTATTGGAAAAATGCAATACCATACCACATAACAGTCCAATGTATGAAGCTGCTGGAATAATCAGCGCATTTCGCTACCACAAATTGTTTCCTAAAATTGATAAACCTGAAGACCATAAAAGATATTTCCTTAATTTACCGTATATCAACAAAGGGATCGATCTTATTGATGTATCTAGTATATTTAGAGACTCAAAAATTATCAAACTTATTCCTCCTTATTTTGATAATATGGAACCACCCATTATTTCATATACTTACAAAAAACCTACAAGAGACCTTATTTTTAATTATTCATCCGTTACCAAAAATCCTGAAATTAATCGAAATTCACCCTTGACCTGAAATTGTGCAAGCTCAAAGTTTCGATATGAACCTAGTGGTCATGTTATTACAGGAGACCTCAACATCGTCCAGGACCGAGAGGTAAAAACTTTTCTCCAAAAAGGACCCAAATATCGTCCTCCTTCAAAAATAATTTGGAAGGACTGTCGTGATGTAATCAAAAAAGCCGTCATGTCATTCTGTAAAAAGTGGTGTAAAAGAGAAAATGCGGAAAAAAATCATTAGACACTTTCATTAACAAATGCATGGAAGTTGTTGATATACTTGAATAAATCATTTTGAAACACATTATAAGCAGCAGAATAACATTCCTGCTATTTCAAAAATCAAACAGAAGTTAAAAGAATTGGAAAAAGAGTATATATTTGTTCCGGCAGATAAAGCAGCCAATAATGTGGTCGTTGTTTGACGTAAGTATTACATCGAGGTGCTTCGGAATGAAATTACCAATTCTAGTACATTTCAAGCTACCACGTCAACAGAAACACAAATAATTGATGATCACATGATAGCTACAGCTGAACTTAAAGCAACTTCTAATTATAAAAGCATTCCTACTATGTATTGGCTTCCTAAACTACACAAAAATCCTTTCAAATTTCGTTTTATTTCGGCATCAAGTAAATGTTCAACTACACACATTTC
>MJUU01038619.1:53196-67150 GCA_002080025.1 Modiolus philippinarum | reverse complement strand
TTTTTTCCAATTTCCTACACCCCCACCCTATATCCTTTGTTTAAACAATTAAGAAATATCTTGAGAAAAGTCGAGATCCTCTTCGCTAAAATATATATTGTCTTATTACTTATGATATCATAAATTGGTTAAATACCGGTACTAACTAGAAGCCCCAACGGCTGATCCGCTACCTCCCCTTATAAGAATTTGTTAAGTATTTAGAAACAGTTGAGATACCAACTCCTAAACCATATATCTTTTTATTACTCATAATAATATAATAACTTGTTGATACATATCAGAACATACGGCCTTGATCAAATACACTTAACTTAAAGAATTATAAATTATCTTGAAAACGGTTGAGATCACTGCCTGTAAATCAGATATAATCAGATATAGGAATTACATTACTTGATTGACAAATCCGGACGTCCAAGGAGTGGTTCCCAACCTTCTCAATTTTAAGAGCTGTAATTAATCTTGAAGGGGAGACGTCAGTTTTAGTTGCCTCCTTATCTATATCTCCTCCTTAATCACAGGGTATTTTTTTACCAAGATAGCATATGTAAACACTACGAAAAGGTAGGTACATGATATTTGGTCAATATTGTTATTGTATAATGCTTAACAATGAAATACATGACACCAGTCGACGGAGATCCCTTGTCGGTACTGTAATATAACTGCTGTAAAACACGGTCTCCTGTCTACTTTTGTTCAATAACCTTTGAAAGTTGACCTATTAAGCGAAAATTTTATCCAAGCTGGGATCAAGGTGTAGTTCGACTTAATTCTGGTGTTTTCTGTCCTTTTGTACTCGGACAAATGATCGCTACCGATTGTATACTTTTGTATTGTCCGGTATAAAAACTTCAGCGCTTTATGTACTCTGAAACATTAACAATATCGTTGCAAAACTTTATGTCACGGAATGGTCACTACCCATATATTTTAAAAGGCAAAAATATGTTTAGGAATGGTTTCGTTATTATTGTTCAGGAATGGTCTTTCTCGAAACGGAATGGTCCTTAACATTTGAAATATTTGCATTTACACTGTATTACTATTAAACGGAAATATATGTAGATTTCGAGTTGTTTGTTGAGTTCTTTTCTTGCAATTGACGTATAGTTACTCACACGACCACTGAAAGATCAACATTTAACAGTTTTCATTTACGTATATTAACTCGTCAGTAATTTGAATGTACTTGTCATTGTCTAATGACTAAGATAAAGGGAAGTTCAATGTCACTACACTTTTATATAATATTGTACATTTTATTTACAAGACACATTCTTCTACTGAATATAAGGGAAACGTGTTTTTCACACAAGTGAAAAAGTGAAAGCCAAGACGCATGACGGTTCAATTTTGCAAAACAAGAGACATTTACCCCTGTTGAAGCATCCTGCATCACTCCCTTTACGGAAAACCACGTGATGCTGTTCTAAGTTCAGCAGTTTTGATATCACTCGATGTCCGTGGTAACATGTATGCAAAAGGTCGACATCCAATCTAAGATAGCATCCATCGGTGCAAATTGTTCAACAAGGGACCCTGAGGCAATAACATGCAAAAATTCAAAGATCCTCTCTTAAATATTACGAGGCCAGATAGGTCTACACTCAGTCACAATTATCTTGAAATGATATGAACTTCATCAACAGTTTGTGGCAAGCTATGTCCTTCGGTGATCCCTATTTCATATTCAAGCGAGCAATTCAAACTCTTAAGAACCTCTTGTTTCGGAATTTCATTTCATATTAAACAGTATCAGTCAGACTTTGTACAAAATATAAAGGAAGCAATGACTGAAAATGTACATGTTCGAAGTAACTGCTGTACATTCTGTCAGAAGCATATTAACAAGTTTTTATAAATGTGCAGCCAAACATAGAAGCACTGACAGGTACCATATAAGTAGGGAATTAGCTTATAAAGGTTTGAAATTACAAAGTTGCATTTCATAACATGTTGCAGAAGATTTGTTTTGCAAACATCTGTTCAATAACTAAATACCGAAATTACTGTGAATTTAAATTCTGCATATGCGCATTTCGACATACTGTGTCTCTTCAATGCAGATAAAAATCTAAATGTTTGAAGACCATAAACTGAAATGTGTTTAAATATTATTATACATTTTTGACAATCATGAGTTTCAAGGACTTTACGATGCCTACAACTGATACTGCAATCATATGAAACATCAGAAAGACTGTTTTTGTTGTGCAAGAAAATTTCAGATTTCATCATCTAATGGGGAAAAACCCACCAAAATGGACATTTTGAAGGTATAAAACTGTCTTTCTCCATTGAAATCGAAAATAGATAAAAATTAAACAGCAATAATAACGGAACCCAAATCAATTTATATTTCTATTGTATATAAAACCATTGTATTATGTAATTGCTAGCTGAGTGGTTAAAGTATGTAGTTTTCATCTACTGTCACTGTAGCCTTTCACCTCCGCTTTTTGAACGATAAAAATCCAGTCTATTTGCAACCATACATGGCAAGGGGTATATCAGTTACTTGCTCCAAGTCGGCGATTCCCTCCGGGTAATCCAGCTTCCTCTAAAACTAAATGTACAATTGAACTCTACAATAAAGCTGAAATATTGTTAAAAGTGGCGTTAAACCCCACGCAAACAAACAACACAATTTAATTTATATAAATAGTAATTATAGATTCTTGAAATGCATGTACAATATACAAAAAGCAAATTAAGTGATGAAAACTATTTCATTCGAGAACGACCATTCCTTAACAAAAAGTCCATTCCTGAAGAAAAATACCGAGACCATTCCTGAACATATTTTTGCCTTTAAAAAATGGGCAATGACCATTCCGTGACATAGACAAAGTTTCACAAACGAGTTTATTAAGGTTTCAGAGTACATGGAGCGCTGAAAGTTTTTAAACTGGACAATAATAAAGTAAACATATAGCGGCAATCATTATTTGAGTACAAAAGAACACAAAACACCAGAATTGAGTTGAATTATATCTTGATCCCCGCTTGGATAAAGTTTTGTTTAATGGGTCAACTTTCAAAGGTCATTGAACAAATAAGAAAGGAGATCGTGTTTAACAGCAGTTATATTATAGTTGCGACAAGGGATCTCCGTCTAATGGTGTTACGCATTTCACCATTAAGCATTATGCAATGACATTATTTACCAAATAATATGTAGATCCGCCATCTTAGAGTGACTTTTCCGTGTCGTGTACACGACAGTGACATTGCAGACATGGAGTTTGTCTTTTATTGCAGTGTGGAGTTGGTAAAATAATTACCCGTGGTAGAGATGTATGCTCTTTATTTTTCTTAGATATGATGTACTTGTACATGAGATAATATCTCATATGTACACTTTGTTCAATTACTTTTATCTAAATTTATGTAAATTCTAAAACCGAAGGATTTACTCCCTCCGTCGTAGTTTTGTTCTTAGCTGTATTTGATATTACTGATTATTTGGATTTCGTTTGGTTTTATGCATTTTAAACATTTTTTTTAAATTATGGATTTCCTTTGTTTGGGTTCTAGTGCTGCTGATGAGGAATTAATTTCCGAAATAGCCATACAGCTCATTAAAATCATTGCAGTTCGAGTTACCACATGTGTTATGGTCTCATGTACTCCATATCCTTTCATAAAATAATATAGGAGTTTGTCTTTTATTGCAGTGTGGAATTGGTAAAATAATTCCCCTGGTAGTGATGTATGCTCTTTATTTTTCTTAGATATGGTGTACACTTTGTTTAATTACTATTATCTAAATTCATGTAAATTCTAAAACCGAAGGATTAACTCTCTCCGTCGTAGTTTTGTCCTTAGATGTACTTGATATTACTGATTATTCGGATTTCGTTTGGTTTTATGCATTTTAAACATTTTTTTTTAAATTATGGATTTCCTTTGTTTGGGTTCTAGTGCTGCTGATGAGGAATTAATTTCCGAAATGGCCATACAGCTCATTAAAATTATTGCAGTTTGTGTTTACATATGTGTTATGGTCTCACGTTCATTTACTCCATATCCTTTCATAAAATATGAACCATGTACTTTGTTTTGCCTTATTTAAAATTTTCAGTTTTCCATCCTTTAAGTTTATTGGAATTTCAAAGGGAGTTCTTGAAACATCCGCATCTCTTCTTCAACGGCATGCTGATTTTTGATCAACTTGCATGACTTCTTCAATATACATATTGCAGATGTATACCATTTATTCTCTTTTTCTTTTTTTTTGCATTTTTACACTTTTTCTTGATGTAATTGGGCTGTGTTATGTTTGACAATTCAGGAATCATTTTATATACAGAAAGTGCAGGAAACATATGTGTTTCCTGGAACATTATGTTCTTTGATACGATTTGAAGTACGATAAATATAGATTACACTACCAGATCCCATTCATTACCATATTTATCCACTAGAAATAGTTAAATTTTTAATTGCGAGGCTTGCCGAACATTTAAAATATTATATTTAACTATCGAGAGTGGATAAAATATGGTTATAATCACGATAAATTGTAATCTTTTTATACAACCGCAAAAAATTTGTGGTGGTATAATGGTATGGTGCTGTCGTCGTCGTCGTTGTTGTCGTCGGCGTCGTTTTCGTCTGTAGACACTAGATGTTGCAGGGCGGGAAACTGTCAAACAGGTTAAAAAGTCTAATTATTAAATTGTAAATAATACAGTTAACTTACTGAATAATCTGGTAGAACGTTACATACTATTGTTCGAAATGGTAAAAATGTTTGAACATAGCTTAAAGTAGGAATCGAGGTGCTTAAGGGCTTTAAAGTGATGGCGGATTGAAACTAAAAAGGTGGTGTTGAATAGGCTTGAGTATACAGTACGAGACGTTTTTAATACACCCAAACCAATTTTAATTACTACTTCGCTGTTATTAAACTTATTGAAGAAATTATGTATTGAGAAATTAAACGATTATCGATTACATTATTAAAACGAAAATAGGGCCTATTTGTTTCACGCGTAGGGATATGAAAAATAAAAAATAAATATCAGGATAATCTTTGAAGATGTCAAAATGGTTTCTTTATGAAAGTTGTTGCACATTTTAAAAATTTGCATGATGTTTTGATATGTCAACTGCCTGATCTTCAAGCAGCGGTACAAATCCGAAAATAATATTACACGTGTTAAATCTTGACCAGCCGCTAGACGTAACTACATGTATATGTCTCTGCTGTGATTCCGCCGGAATCAGAAATGGGAGAAGTTGTACTGATACATCGGGAAACGAATACCGAAGCAAGAAAATGGGAAATTCAGGATTCTCGATTATTTGAGTGCTTCGGTAGAAAAGTCAAATTCGCACTCGATGCGCATGTACGTTACTTTGCGTGTGGATATAAATAACATATAATAGCATGTAGGTAGTTTTGTTTTCTCTGATCGGCTCATTTTACTTGTCTGAACAATATAACTTATATTATTAAATTTGTCAATCCATGTTCAAAATTCGTCTTGCATAATCGTTAATGTTCTCGAGGGGGAATTGCATTTTAAAATGTACGTAAAGAGTGGCCGTATCTGTCTGAAACATTTGGATATCCTCTGCATCTGCATGAAAATATTTAGGTATTTCCTTAGAATTAAAAAGGTTAATAATTCATAGATCATAATTTAGGAAGTTGTCAAACTCCTAACAAATCTTGCTCAATATATTTTTTTGGCTGCACAGTGGTATGCCTAGGTTTGAAATTGGTGTATTATTCAAGGTATCTGCAGGGTATAGAATTTTGTGAAAATTTCTTTGTAGAAACATAATTGTATTATTGTTAAAAAAATATAATAAAATTTTGGGGTCATCGTGCATTTATACGCAAAGAAATGAAATTAAAAATTGAAGGATTTTACAAAGAAATGATGGGGAAAATGTTTATATGAAAGGATAGCTTTAATAATCTATTATAGATTTTGTTCATACTGTTTATCTGTTTTGAGATAATTTAATAGTTTACATTAAAAAAAATAAAAATTAGGGGTCATCATTAACATTGAAATAGGAGAGATAAATTGTAAAATGTTAATTTTTTAATAGTGATATCAATATGATAATAATAATAATATTTATTCAGGCAAGTGCATACAGTCATATCATGTACACATAAAACAATATATAAAACAATGCTAAGCAATGAATAGTTTTAAAAATATATATATTGTAATATTGAACACATACTAGTAGGATAACCAATAGAGTCAAAAAAAGACTTATTTCCAATGGGGTCCTTTTTAATAATTACAAAAAATACCTAAAAGCAGAGACATATAATTACATGTCTCTGCTAAAAGTCTACTGATACAATGTATGTCCTATAAGCAAATAAAAATAAACCTAAATGAACAAGTATTAAACAAAAATGGCGGAATAATACCACTGAGACACCTTAACTTCAACACATACGAACACTTTCAGCTCTAATAGAGCTTTGATTGGTCAATAACTCAAGTTCCAGTTGACCAATCTTTCTTAAATTTTAACACAATATTCCTTGGCACAAAAGGAAGGCTTTGATAGATTTCGGGTTTTGTGGCCCCTCCCGCTTCTGAAAAAAGGCCAAAAAGGGCAAATTTGGGTGTTTTCACATATTTCACTTTAGAATGTTTATTATTTATCGGATTTTTGTGGGGTTTCTTTCAATGTTCTTCAAATAAAATTTCCAATCTGTAGTATGCCAACGGATTTCATACCGTTCAAGAGATAGATGGGGCACAAAAGGGGCGAATTTCTAAAATTTTAATTTTTTTTATTTTCAGTCGGATTTTGATGCGGTTTTGGCAATAGATTCCCCATGAAAAATTAATTAGTGCTGCACTATCAGATTTTTGAGAAATTGTTTCCTTTCCAAGCTAAGAGGGGCCCAAAGGGCCAAAATTGCAAACATGCGGATAACCTAAAAATTTTTATTTTTTCATCAGATTTTGATGGGATTTTTTTCTTTGGATTCCTCTCATTGTAAGCTTTCAGTATATGCCAACAGAATTGACGTAGCTCTTACCTTTTCTGAGCTATAAGGGGTCAAAGGGGCCAAATTTGCAATTATCAGAAATATGTGAATTTTTTTTTTCATCAGATTTTGATGGGATTTTTTTCTTTGGATTATTCTCATTGCAAGCTTTCTGTAGTATGGCAATAGATTTTGCGTAGCTCTCGCGGTTTCCAAGCTATATGGGGTCAAAGAGGCCAAACTATTTCTGAATATGTGAAATCTTTATTTTTCTGAATTTTTCTTCGGATTTTAGTTGGTAGTCAACAGATTTTTCTTAGCTCTTACGATATCCTACTAATATGGGATTAAAATTGCTTATTTTGATTTTCACTAGTTTGTTTCCAGTTAATTTATGTGTCAAGGTCCTTCTTGTGTCCAGCAAATTACTGTGTCCATATTCATTTAAGTTATTCATTTTAGTTTTATGTTCAAATTTCAGTAGTAGACATGCTGCGTTCGGCGTAGCCCTTTATTCTTTAATGTTAAAATATAAACATTTAGAATTATATTCCGAATAGATTTGGTGGGAAATGGCACGGGATTTTATTCAACATACGTCGAATATGAAAATTTATCTAACGGGTCAAAACCGGTTTAAACTTGATATGTCATTAGAGAAATTATGATGCATGTTATATTTTGTATTCATGAAAACTTAATGTGGAATATTAATGTTAGAAATTATATTTTTGGCAAAATACTATTCTAACTTTAAATGAAAACCTCTGACTATAACAAATTTAGATTTTTTTTCTTTTAGGAGGGAGTCACTGGTACAGTTGTTTTAAAGGGGAAATTCGGAGAAAAGACAGTATCATACACTGTAACCATTGATGTTCCGAGTATTACACATCCTGATTTACCAATACACAGAGTAGCTGCTAAATATCAGATCAAGGATTTTGAAGTAGATGATGACAGTAAGTATAATGCTTTTATTTATTGAAGTCACGGTAGTTTTTTTGGAATAGTCATTGTTTGGGTTTCTCTTATGTTAATGGACCAATGGAAATAACGAGACATTAATTATATAGGTAAAAGTCCCAAGATATTGAAAAATGAGATAAACAGATAACTAAAGAGCTCAAGATCTAAGACATCAACAAGTCATACGATCATTAAAAGAGTAAGCTTCAAAACTACAGCACCCACAATTGAAGATGAAAGAATTCGAGAGTTACGTAATGTGCTCCGGAAGGGTAAGGTCGTCTTGCTTTGTGTACGGAACACAATTTCCTGCTAGTCAGTCAATCCAAGGTAAAGTCAAAATCGTTAATATCAAAAATAGAATAAAACAGGAAACACCTACAATTGCCGAAAAACACAGTCATGCCACTTTGTACCAAGGAACTGCAGAAGAAAAACCACAAATAAAAAAAACCCAAAAAATAAACATAAACAAAGCCAGGAAATCGGGACAGCCAGAGTTTGTTCGCTAGCAGTGGGGTTAAACCGGTTTATTTAGTACCCAAACCCTCCCCTTTTTCTGTCTCGTTTCCGTGTAGTATAATAAACATACCAATAAAACCCAAATCAGGTAGACTACTGACTCCATGACCACAATCTTGAAAAAGGGACAAAACGTAATTTTGAAAGATGGGTCAAGGAGTGTTCGCCGCTAAACTGCCGGCTAGCTCAAGGAGCCTAGTCTGCTGTTAGAACACTGTCGCACTACGGAACAAAAATCAAACTCAAAACTTCCCGGAGGGTTTGGTCAAGAATCATCACAAATTTTAGTAGACATCGGCAGAGGAATGAAGAGACGTCAAAAGTCTCTTTCTAACCTATATGTTATGTACATTTGGTGAGTGAATGGGTTTCATATTTCTTATAAATGTTTTGTTTGAAATTCTGATATCATATTAGTTGTACTGTAAGCATCGTCTGTGCATGCACTCTCATATTTGTTTTAAGGTAGCTATGGTAGAGACGGTGCAAACAAAGATAAGATCATCCTAGTGAGTCAAGCTGCAAATATCGTGTCTAAATATACAGCATTTGTTGGTATTGACAAAGAAAGTAAGATACCAGTTTCAGTCGTAGATTACACTGGTTATGACGGAATGGAAGATCTTGTACGTATTTACTTATGAAATGTATTTTAATTTGTAATATTAATGCAGATTTGAAGATTATTTTCTGCTTCAAAAAAAAATGTCTAAGCAGTTTGAAACAGAGAACAAGAAAATGTACAAAAACTTATTTCCGATCATTTGACTTGAAAAAGTATTTTAATTAAAATTGCAAGATATGCAATTTTAATCGACTAATCCACAATTCGTGCTAAATTACTTTGTCCTTTTCAACGTAGCTTGCAGGAAAGATTCGATATAATTTGCAGATGACGTGCATAATGCATATTGGTTGTCTTTATTATTTCTCAATTCCATCTTATCAATGTACTCTTGTACTCTACCAAATTAGTCTACTGGAGTCTTGCTGTTAGGTCTCCATCACCTGCAACTCCTCATAAAAGCCTTTGTAGTTTTCAAACCAAAGTTGCAGCAATAATTCAAAAAATATTGCAGATATGCAACTTTTATTTTATAGATCGTAACTGTTTTTTTTGTCAGATTTTTATGCTGTTATTGAATTTTTCACATTTTAACTTATTTGAGTCATAATGTACTCCCGTAATTGTAACTCCTCCAAATCTACATAGTAATTTTCAAATGCAAAAATTCATCAATATTTACAGAAGATATGCATCATACGTTTTCTCAGCTCATGCTTTACCCCTGTCCATGCCATGACTTTGTTTTGAAAATAACCCTTTCTTTCATTTAGACGCCTTTAGACGCCTTTAGACCCCACTTTTCAAGGTTACACAAGGTTGTTTTTAAAGCTCTGTGATAAAGGTATGGGCTTATTGAGCAAAATATAACTTGGGCAAGAAAATGGAGTGTTGTCCGCTGCGGCTGGAGACTAAAATGATATTTTAGGGGATCTTCAAATCTGAAACCATTGAGTAACTTGGAAACAGACTTGGTAAGTATATAACCCTTTCGTGGTCAAGTCCAAGATGGCCGCAAGCGGGGAACTTAGTGTGAAATTCGAACCTATATTCAAAGATCTTCTCCTCTGTAACTGCTTGGCCCATTTGAAAAAATAGTCCTTGTTGACCTTCTTTATACAATGTGCCCGGCAAGTCTACATCATATCCAAGATGGTCACCAGCGGGGAACATATTTTAATTTTGGAACCTATTGGAAAGCATTCAAAAATCTTCTCTTCTAAAACTGGAAAACCAATTGGATACAATTCACAATATTCCTTGGTGGTCTCATATAAAACATTTGTTAGGCAAGTCTGCATTCGTCCAAGATTGCCGTCTCTAGGGAACTTATTTTAATACTGAACCCTGAAACTACTCGGCCAATTGAACCAAACTTGGTCAAGTGTCCTTAGCTGGCATCATTCGAAAAATATGTTCGGTGAGTTTGCATTACATCCAAGATGGCTTCCAGGAGGAAGCATAAATTAATACTAGATTTGCAATTGCAAGCAATAGCTGATGTCGCCCCTGACAGCCAATTCGATGATTCCATCTTGTTCGCAGCATCAAAATTTACCTAGAAATCAATTTTCGTTGAAATCTGACAAAGTTGAAATTCTGACGTATTTTGGCCGCCATCTGTTTTGCGTATTGTATATTATTTTGCTGTAATTAATCAAGTATTTTTCATTATGTGATGTTGAAGAACATTCTTGATTTGAAATTGATGGTTTTCTCACTCCAATTACACATTTATACTGTACAGATGAGTTGAGTTTTACAACTAACATATAACATTTTTAACATATAACATATAACATTTTTAACATATAGTGTTACTATATGTTTTACTATACAGATGAGTTATTTTCTTCAACATCACATAATGAATAATACTTGATTAATTACAGCAACCAGTAGAGATTCTGGTCATTTGTGGTTAAGTTACAACCCATTGATATACATGATATAAAAAATTACGACCCATTGATATACATGATGTAAAAAATTACGACCCATCCATATAGTTGACAACTGCAAAAACAGGCCCATTCCAGCGGCACGTCTGTATATACCTCTATATTGGAAGTGCCCCCCCTTGGATCTAACAACACCCAATTTTACTTTCGGTTTTGATAATTCATTCGGTATCATCCGCGGCTTTTATCATAGACCTTAATGTTTTCAAAATTATGAAGAATTGATTTTGATTGGTTGATGTCAAAAGTCATAGGACTGAAAGCAAGATGGGGTGGTGTTAGATCTTCCATGCAGTGACTGTAAGGAACAACTGGTAGATCAAATTTTAATTAGATTGGATTTTTTTCAATAATAGTGCTGAACTGTTGTTGTGCGTTTGCTTGCTATTGACGTTACTATTTAGTTTCGAATAACAACAAAGTTTGTATGTGACGTAAATAACAGCCAACGAGATTTTACTAAAGACCAATAGAAATACCGAAAATTGATAGCACATTATGCATGATGTGTAATTCTTGACGCTTGGCCAGTGACATTCAAGTAAGCAATATCTGTAAATCATTTATAATTCCAGTTTCAAAGTTTCGTTGTTTACCACAAAAATACTATTTATGTAAAGAATATGTAATAAGGGAGCATCATAAGAGAATGTAATCTATATAAATTACGTTTGTTTAGCTGCTTTCAGAACATTGCTCATTATACATTACAGTTTACAGGAGTAGTTATGTGTTGTTCTGCAGGCTCAGCTCCAGTGCGATCTTTTCAATCACATTTACAAAATACTGTAGATGCAATGCATATGAATATTGATAAAGTTTTGGAAAGAGACGAAAAACTTTGTGGCATCAGTGACGAATTTGGACTAAATTTAAAATTAAGTACAGCAGAATTCAAGGTAAAAATGTTCATACAAATTGCATTTTTTATGCAAGGTAGTTAGTAAAGTTTGAAGTTTCCTTGAAATGTATGGCTCTTTACAAAGTCTAGAAAGTTCAGTAATGATAGGTTTTACTGCAGCTAGGATTGGTAGCATGCAAATCATATTGAAAATAACATTATTTAGATGTAAATTTTAATAACAGTATTGTTAACAAAAAGGAAGGTTGCGTTACAACTTGATTACATTTTCTGTTGCCTATGGTAATATTAATTTCATTCTTTCACGTGTCATTCGCTCTGTCCCCAATTTATGTCTGTTTGCTGTTAAATGGTCGAAGGTTTAAACTTTGTAAACATAAACATGTAAAATTTGATATTCAATCAGACCTAGATCCGGAATTTAATTTTTGCCAGAAGTTTGTAGAATTTTAAGCAGTGATTGTGTTATAAGAACACCGTGCCTGATGGAGTAGTTTTGGTCTGATCAGTTCATCACTTTGTTTGCATATCTTAGTCAGAAGAATGATATTTTTTTACTATTCTACAAAGAGCAATAATATCAAAATAACGGTGCAGTAGACTAGCTATGCCAACCAAAATTTAACGGCGGGTATGTAATGATGTCCTCTGTTCAATAATTTGCCATGAAAGTACTATAATTTGTTGATAAGCAAGACTATCTAGCTGGCAAGATTTTTTTAGATAATTAAAATACAACGAAATGTATTAAAACTATATGCAAAGCAATATCAATTGTGTTCGGTAGAGGGTTTAAAATATATGTGGTTTTAGAAAAAAATTTTGCATTTAATAATTGATTTTCAGATTCAAACCACAAAATGCTTAAAATATGGCTTCAAACCACAAACTTTGCATTGTTATGTCAAGAAATAGCACTTTTGTAAATTGCTATCCAATCAATTGAACAATTTAGGCTTATACACGCCATGGTTTTATGGAGTATTTTCACTGTAAAATTAGTTATGATGAGAATTAACATGGTAACATCATTATCCAGTTATGCCAAATGTATAGAATAATCATTCAACTTTACAAAATGGTTAAGAGCACCACCAAGGAAAGTTTATATACAATATACTGGCTTACTTTTATATTTTAAGAACCTTATTACTATCCAATTCCCATATACCAATAGACTCCTCTACCAACTCCAGCATTTCCGATCTGGACTCTAATAGGCCTGAATTACTCATGCATGAAATGTAGGTCTAAAAGTCTTTTTTTGTTATTAGAAATATCTTTACTACCCAAGACGAACGGTCGACATGCCGTATATCTTCCTTTATTCCGCTCCAAAATGGAATCATTTCTAGTACATACTAAAGTACTCTATACACTACTAAAAGTTGGACAGTTTTTGAATGAAATAATGATTTGCAGTAATCAATGACGTTACCAATATAATTAATATTTTGACTTAGTCACTAAAACAGCTAACTGCAGTACTTCCTAATACTTAGTTACAGAACTTTCTGGAATTTTGTTGGAACAGATTGAATGTATTATCATGTGTATATAACGATTTCAGCTGTGTTTAAGAGGTATTACTGAGTTGCAAAGTGCCAGTTTTTGTGCAGCACCTCGACAGTTAAAGGTAAAGTTATATAACGACTTCATTCAAATATTAACATATAAATTTCATAGATATTTTTTTTTATTTTGATAGAGGTTAATATCTATAAACTTGTTTTGTTGTATATAATTGTACCAACAAATATTTTAAGCATAACTATACTCCCACGAAATGGAGCTTTCAGTTGGTGTGTGTTCGTCCGCCTGTCTGCTTTGACGAAGGGAACCTTCTTTCTGCAATCAACTCCTCATACAACTTGTGTTTCAATATACATTGAATCATGTGCACGTCTCGTTTAAGTCGCATTTAACTTTTTCCCGTCTATTAGGGCTACTTGAACTTGGTTGTTATCAGCAATATTTTGTTTAATTTGTGTTTAATCAACTCTCGTTACAACTTTTACTTTTTGAAGTAATAAGGACTCAAGCATGCTGAATTAATAGACCGAAAAGAAATAATTCTTTTGTATTATTTA
>MJUU01038619.1:41378-53177 GCA_002080025.1 Modiolus philippinarum | reverse complement strand
AACAAATAATTTCCGATCTAATTGTCATTTTAATTAAACAATGACGCAACAAGTAAATATTTACAACAAAGGGAGTTACTGTACAACAAACAAATAATAGTTAACTCCCACAAAAAACCAGCCTACAAAAAAGGTGGCGTACAAAAAACGGCCAGCTGGTGTGAAAAAGTAACAAATAATCATTTTCATACAAAATAACATTGTAAATAATTACATCTTCAAAATACGTAATAAACAAACAATTTTTAAAATAGCGTGTGAAATTTAATCATAGTTATGGCTGGAATGAATGGGGACAGGTGGAGGGTAAAATTAATCCAAATAATGTGTATATTCATGTAGGTCAGGTTTGCGATCAATGTTTACAAGAGCGCAATCAATACATTAATGAATGGTCACGCGCTCTTACTACGATTTATATACCACTCTAAATATAGCCTGCCTCCGATTGGCTAATCTTTTATTGATCGATATGACAGTGTCGGTCTGCAGGGAATACACATTACAGCTACACGATAAGATGACCTACATAAATTGCCAACATAAATGAATTGTAAATTCTTTAAATTCTTATTTAAGCCTTTTTAATGTATTGGTTTACGGATTTTTTTAGCTGATAGACTTGATAGGAGAAAAACAATTAAGATAAAAAATTGTAATTCGATATAGTAGGTGATAAAAAATAGATTCTAATAAGTAGGAGGTCAAATAAAATATCTGTGTAGGTAAAAGACTTAGAATACATCGGCAAACGAATACCGAAGCAAGAACGAGGAAAGGGGAAATTCAAAAAATCATAAATCCAAAATCACGGCAATTCACAGCAACACGAATTGAGACAGTATGACAAAGACAATACAAATAAACAAAAATGAACAAGAACACCACAAAACTAAAGCACCAGCCGTGTGAACCCCTATAAAAACTGAGGTATCATCAGGTGTCCCGGAAGGGTAAGCATGATCTGCTCCTCGCATGGCAACCATCAAACTGCCAGTGAAAAGTCCGGTTTTGTCACAGTCGGTGTAATTCAGTCCGGTAACAAATTCTGGATCTACCAAACGATATCTGTTCTCATTTGTTAAACAGAAACATTGTAACGGTCTGTCAAATCGTGGTGACGACCGTAAAACTTCTGTAGTGGCAATGTCAACAGTGACTGGACTTACCCTTTATGTATAAGTTTTTGAGACAGTAATTTCGCTCTGTTGACAAAATCGCTGTACAAACTACAGGCACGGCAATAACGAATGAGTTGCGAAATGTACTCGCCATATGCCGGAGATGTGGGAATATTACTCCTCAAAAACGGGAAGTTTATTGTCAGACATTTTCACCATAAGCCGAAACCGAATCCGAAACCGAGACCGAAACCGAAACCACCTAACTTGAATAATATTCAACATTCTAAAGTGTTTCTGTGATATAAATCATACTTGCATAAGTCTTTGAACTATATAGAATACACTTTTGCAAAGTAAAAGGAGTAAGAAAGTACGTCTAAGCGATAGTACTGCATAATTCAAAATAAGGGAAATGTTACATAAGTTTTGATGTTTTGATATAATTGCCTTCGTATGTATTGGGTGACAATTATAAATCTAAAATTTGGATAAAGATGCAATAACATACGGATTGATTGATCCTACAGGTCACTAGGAACAATAGTCTTTTATAAGAGATTGTGCTGCATTAGTAGGTTTATGGCAAGCCAAATTGGACAAAAATACGTGATAAATAAATATAAATAATTGATAAAAACAATTTATTTATAAATATTCATAATTCAATTGTCAATATTCATAATTCATTAACTAATATTTATAAATGGGAAAATCATTATTATTATACTGAATTGCAAATTTCAATAAATGAATTATTTATATTGATAAATATTTGAAAATAATTAGAATATATAAATGAAGTACAGATATTGATGAATGTATAAATATTTATCAATGAATTTGAAATATAAGAAATAAGCAGAAATTATAATATTAAAATCATCATCAATATCTATAATTTATTTATTTATATTTAGGAATGAGTAACACATTTCTATAAATAAGTGATCAATATTAATAGATTATTTGTTAATATTAATATTTGTTAATCTTACTAATATTAACAGATAAATTATAAACATTTATAATGAATTGTTAATATTTATAAATGAATCAATAATTATTTACGAATATTTAGAATTCATTTCTTAATATTTTTTATTGAATCATGAATATTAATAATTGAGTTACTATTATTTATAATTCAATTTTTTTGGATATTCACTTATTTATATTAGTAATTCAATTTTAAACATTTATAAAGTGAACAATTATAAATATCTGAAATTGATAAATTAATATGTATTCTTCTTGCTAATTCCTAAATATTCATATTCATTTATAAATATTTATAATTCATTTATTAATAATAACAAATCATTAATATATTTTTTATAATTGATCTATTAATATTAGTAAATAATTTATTAATATTTACAATTCAATGAGAAATATAAATATTGTCCGATTATAAATATTGATA
This sequence comes from Modiolus philippinarum, assembly GCA_002080025.1. Classification (NCBI taxonomy): domain Eukaryota; kingdom Metazoa; phylum Mollusca; class Bivalvia; order Mytilida; family Modiolidae; genus Modiolus; species Modiolus philippinarum. The sequence continues at coordinate 50,630 of MJUU01038619.1, read as the reverse complement.
AATGAATGATTAATAATGATAATTGAAATCTTACTATTAACAAATAAATAAAAAATATTCAAACATGAAATGTAAATATTGACAACTTATTATAAATAATTGTAATTATTACACATGTAATATTATTCTTAATTAATAAATCAAGTATTTTCGTCCACTCTTGAATAATAAATATTACCAATTCATAATGAATATTTATTTTTAATCTCTAAATATCAATAATATTACCAATTGATTAATTAATATTTAGAATTCATTTATTAATATTAATTAATCAATTATTAATCGTTTTTTAACAGACAAAAGGGATTTCTATCGGAACAAATTGTGCGCCACTTTTAGCTGACCTTTTCCTTTTTGTCGTATGAAGCAAAGTTTTTACAAGGGCTGATACAACAGAAACAAAAACAACTACCCCAGAGTTTTAGTTTCAGCTTCAAATATAAAGACGATGTACTGTCTCTTAATAACCGAAGATTTATAGAATATTTACAGCGCATCTACCCCAGTGAACTTGAAATTCAAGAGACAATCGATACACCCAATTCTGCTTCACACCTTGACCTTTTATTTTACATTGACGAACATTGACGTCTGAAATCTAATTTATATGACAAACGTGATGGTTTTGATTTTCCAGTTGTGAACTTTCCCTTTCTCTGCAACAATATACCTACATCCCCAGCATATGGAGTGTAGTTTTCACAATTAATTCGTTACTGTAGAGCGTGCAGTACATACAGTGACTTTGTGGAAAGAAGAAAAGCACTGTCAGGGAAATGTTCGGCCGTTGTTACTTTCTTCCCTTCAGAAATTCTATGGCCGTCACCACGATATCATTGATAGATATGAAATGTCAGTGTCACAAATGAAAACCGACATCTTCAGCTAGATTCACGTCTACCCGGAATTGACATTGCCGGTTTTGACTTTACCCTGGATTGACCTACTGACAGTGTAACGGGACGTATATAGAGCAGGACATGCTTACCCTACCGGACCTGATGTCGCTCTCAGTTTTTATTGGATTTCACACTGTCAATGCTTTAGTTTTTTTGTGTTGTCTTGTTCAATTTTAGTTTGTCTTCGTCAGTGATGTTTGTGGTACCGATCTGTCCTTGTCCATGTTTGAATACTGAAGTGATTACAAAAGCTTTTCAAAATTTCACCTTGGTATTGTTTTTGGGTTAGAGAAGTTACATGTACCATAGTTTTCAGTTGGTTTTGTCTCAGGGTTAGAAAATGACAATAACCAATCAGTAACCTAACAGATCTTTCAAAACATATGCCTCACTGACCGTGTGACGGGTGCTGTAAGAGAGCAGGATATGCTGACCCTTCCGGAGCACCTGATGTCACTGTTTTTGGAGAGTTCACATCGTAAGTGCTTTAGTTTTTTGTGTTATATATGAAATGTTCGTGTGTTTTGTGGGCATCTTCCCATTTCTGGTGTTCTTGCTTTTTTCCTTGTCTCTGGACTTTAATTTATGTAATCTTGTGTTTTTCTTCGGTATTCTACTGCCGCTGCTTTGTAAATATTTACGATGTTTTTTTTTTTAATTTATAATTACTGCTTATTTCTTATATTTGAAATTCATTAATAAATATTTTAACTTTATTTATCAATATTAATACTTCATTTATTTATATAAGGAAATCATTTACAAATATTTATAATTCATTTATCAATATTAATAATTCATTTATTAAAATTAATAACTATTTTTCTAATATTTGCAATTCAATATGATAATAATAATTCTTTTCCATTAATGAATAATAATTAATTATGAATACTGACAATTAAATAATAAATATTTGTAAATTAATTGTTTTAGATATTAATTATTTATATTAATAAATCACGTATTTTTCAAATTATGCTAGCAAAAAACCTACTATATAACAATCTCTTAGAAAACTTTTGTTCCTATTGACCAGTAGGATCAATTAATCCGTATGTTATAGCATCTTTATATATCCGGCCACCAAATTGCCACTCCATACATACGAAGACAATTTGAATATTAAAACATCAAAACTTATGTAAAATTTCACCAATGTTGAATTATGTGGTGCACTATTGCTTGGACGTATATTTTTACTCCTCCAAAAGATTAAATCTTTTTATATGGATAATCTATATAGTTCAAAGAATGATGCAAGTATGATTTATAGTTCAGAAATACTTTTGAATGTTGTATATTATTCAAATTAAACTGGTTTCGGTCTCGGTTTCGGATTCGGTTTCGGCTTATGGTGAAAATGTCTATTGGAAAGTCGAAATCAGCACGCTTGTCATAAAGTTTTGTTTTCATACGTCCAGAGTTGTCAATTTAGAGGTAGGTCCAGGTAAGATGCTGATGATGGTGTATCAGTGGTCTCTTAAATTTTGAGTTCATTTGGGTATAAAGATGAAGGTTATCCTTAAATTGAGAATTGTGTAATGAAAGAACATTATCTATATAACGGAAACTGAAATTAAATGATTTGGCTGGCTTATTATCTTTTTTTCTGAAAACTAGCCCTTGTATGATTGATTGATTAGTTAGAGTTTAACGTCCAATGAGCAATATTTCAGCTATATCAGGACGAGAACAAGTTAATCAATTCAAAAAATTGAAAGTATCAGAAGAAAGAAATAAAGGTGGAAGGGACAACCTGGGCAACGACTTTTGACTGCCACTTGAAAATTGGAGAAATGGGTAGGGGCAGGAAATTTGGCCTTCCATACGACACCCAGTGCGTCTGCTCTCTTTAGAGAAATATAGAAGGGGTCTTTATACTGCATGGAGCGTGGCGTTTCTCCACACAGTTTGGCTACAATGGTTCGCGGTCAGGCTTTCCGTATTATAACCTGACTACCCCGCATAGACAGGGCATTCCCCTATCCACCACCTGGGGACGCGCCCGGCAGCTCTGTAGCCGAAGCCCCTGAAAACCGATTCAGGTGCCGGGCCCTTGTATGAACCTTCATACGAATTCATGATTCATGAATTCATGATACACTAAAATTCCTATGTGTATGCCTTGTCTTTAGTGACTATCCCTCACAAGAGAGACAGAAAGAGCAGTTGCCGGTACTTTTGAAAACTGCTATACTGGCCAAATGAAAAAAAAAAATAAAAATGAATCTGCAGTGTGTGGAACAGGTCCATATCCATTCATAAAATCTTTCAAAAAGTATAATGGCATGACCACTGATAAAATGGGATAAATACTGTGAAAGATCTATTGTTCGGGGGGTTCCAATTTTCGTGGATTTCGTGGTTCGCCTAAACCACGAAATTAATATCCCAACGAAATGCATTTCTCCCTAGAGTTTAATGCATAGATTCTCTAAACCACGAATTTAAGTTCCCACGAAATAGTGATATATATGGCAACCACGAAAATTGATGTCCACGAATAAAAGTACATCCACAGTATAGGCTATTGTACAAACATGTATTTCAGGACTGACTTTGGAGTGTTTTTGGACATTGATTACCAATATAGGTATCGCGCAGTCATGTCACACATATAGGCTATTGTACCAACATGTATTTCAGGACTGACTTTGGAGTGTATTTGTACATTGATTACCAATATAGGTATCGCGCGGTCATGTCACACGGAAAAGTTTTAGAGGAACACCCGGATGTACAAACTTTATGCAATATAATTAAAAATTTCATTCTGGTCTGGGAGATCAATGAAGATCTCAGTTTCTTTCCCACGATTCGCGCTGCCGTTAGCCTGCATGTATTAGCTCTAAGAGACCAAGACCCAATATTCACTGAGAATTGTGCAGTTACCTAGTTCTCACTATTGTACGGGAGTGTGCTTTTGGAATAGGTCGTGCGTCTTCGATGAGAAATAGGCAAATAAATTTTATTATCTATCTTTTTTTAAATACTTCAATGAAATTCCACCTACATTTTCCCACACCGCAGTGTACAAACTGAGTATATACTTTTCTTGGAGCATTGTTGTGCAAGATTTTCTAGCTCATCAAAACTTGAAATTAATCAAGTGCTTTACCCTTCGTTGTGTGGTTTAAGAATTGAGTTCATACACGCTAACATGCATAAAATGGTAAACAAAGATGGAAAGCGTCTCACGTGCTGACAAGAGGTATCATGTTGGACGACTGAAGCATTATCGATCTTGTCAGTCTTTAAGTGATTATCAAACGCCCGTCGCCGTCTACTAAGGGCCATTCAAACATTTGATTTTCATTTTAACTGTAAGATTTTGCGTTGTTCTTATGAGGTGTCTTAAAACATAAAATTTTAGTATTGATTGTGAAAATGATCGATCCTTTGATGTTTCCAATATTGCCATTGTCCTTGGAGTGATTGTTTTTAGACGGACGGTTCGGTTATCAAATATCCATTTCTACTAGTTCCTAAATCATTAAACAGAACAAAAATGGCAATTTGACAAGAAACCAAGCTTGCAGACTTTTATGTGCGGTCAACGTAAGCTCCGAGGCATTTCTGAGTAAAGTGGATGGAAGAAAAATTACTTTTTTATTTTAACTTTGGTCGGCACTAAAAGAAACCCTAAAATGATTTTTAGCTCACAGGGACGAATGTCGGGAGAGCTATTGTAATACCGCGGGCGTCAGCGTCGTCAGTGTAATCAGCAAAAACTTGCTTGAGAAATGGAGACCTTAAGAGATAGGGTGTTCATATTTGGTATGTAACTTCCTTATGATGACAGCTTCCTGACTGTACCATATTTGTAGACATTTAGACCTTGACCATTCTGTGAGGACAATTTATGCAAAAATTAACCATGCTTCTGGAATTAAATTGTTTAGTGGTAGACTGTTAATATTTGATATGAGACTTTCTCCTGATGAGAGCTTTCTGATTGTATCATATTTGAACCTTCACATTTTCCTGAGGACAAATCTAAAAAAACTTTGACCTTGCCTCTAGAAGGTATTCTTTAAGTGGTAGTGTGTTCAGATTTGTTATGTTACTTCCTTGATGGGAACTTTCTTTTGGTTCCATATTTGTAGACATTATGATCTTGACCTTGCCCTGAGGACTTTTCTTTAAAAAAACATTAACCTTGCTTCTTGAAAGTAGGCTTTTAGTGATATGTTGTTCATATTTAATGTGTGACTTTGTATTGATGTTAGCTTTCTGCTGGTTCTATATTTTAAACATTATGACCTCGACCTTGACCTATGGGAAATTAAAAAAATATTATCTTTGCTTCCAGAAATTAGTTGCTTAGCGATGGGGTGTTTATATTTGGTATATGACTTCCTAATGATGAGAGCTCTCGGTAGTACAATAGTTGTGGATATTTTGAAATTGACATCTCCCTTAGAAAATAAACTTGCTTCTAGAAGTTATTGTTTTAGTAGTAGGGAGTTCCTCTTTGGTATGTGACTTCCTTATATCACATTCAAATATTTTTAAAACATCAAATTACGAGAATGTATGATAATTCTCAAGCTTATGCATTAAGGTCACCCGGCGAGCTATGCTGTCTTCTGATAGCTCTTGTTATTTTTATTTGGGAGACTGAAAAATAGGGTCGACAGATAAGGGAACCAACGAATAAAAAAGGTAGTCTTATATATCTCACTTGCAATCAAAATAGTGTGAAAATTTAACATTGCTCCAAGTAAAGTTCATTTATACTGAAATGTGAAAATTGGACGTAGATAAAAAATAAATAAAATCTTAACAATGTTTTAAGATAGTATAATTTAAAAAAAAAAGATGAAAACTTTCCAAATCCTTTTATTTTAGTTTCCTTTATATACATGTGACATTTTTGCACTTCATAACACCTGTTTTCGTGCTTTATTATACGACTGCAAACATTTTTGCGGTCGTATAAAGGTATGTTGCTGTCGTCGTCGTCGTTGTCGTCGTTGTCTGTAGATACTTCTGTTTTTGGTCAATAACTTTAGTTCAAATAGACCAATCCTAATGATATTTGTACACAATGTTCCTTGGCACAAAAGGAAGGCTTTTTTGTGGTCCCAACTGTTCTTAAAAAGGGCCAAAAAGGGTTAAATTTGATGTTTTCACATATTTGACTGTAGAATCTTCATTATTTATCGGATTTTGATGAGGTTTCTTTCAGTGTCCTCCTGAGGAAATTTCAATCAGTAGTATGCCAACGGATTTCATGTGGCATGACCATTCACGATAAATGGGGCCCAAAAGGGGCGAATTTCAAAAATTTTATTTTTTTTATTTAAACTCTTTTTTTGATGCAGGTTTTTGCAATGGATTCCTTATGAACAATTAACATAGCTCTGCACCATCAGATTTTTAAGCTTTTAAGCAGCTTTATACCGTTGCTTTCGGTCTAGACTAGGCACTAGCCAGATGTACCTAACAGACACCACACTACGCATTAATGTAGTTTATGCCTGGCAGTAGTTTGTGAGAGACTAATCGTCAAATTCCAATTATTTCGTTTGAAAATGTTCAGACTTGGCCTTCAGACTGAAAGTATATGCAGTTCTTACAAAAAACAGCATGAAAATGTATCTTTATTTAACATTCGTAATATTCGATAGCACGATTCGGTTCATTCATAAAAATTTCCCGCGGTGCGCTATAATTTTTACAAGTTTATTATGAATGAAAGCATAGTAACTTTAACGATCACCTTTGTAACTCGTAAAGCTGTCTATAGCTACATCTCTTATTATAATCATGACTTTTGGCCGATTTATTGTTTATATGTACATCTTATCATTTAAAAAGGTTTAAGCATATTCTTTCCTCGGCCCGTCTTCCAATGTTTACATTTTTTGGACAAGTGCGCATGTGTACCTCCAGCGTTGCAGAGCTATATATAAGAATTGGCCTTACTTATTTACATTGTACGGCTCGTCTGCAAACGCCGTTTTTGAAAAGAATTTAAAAATAATTCTCTGTAGGATAAATTAAATGACTTGTTAAATCTTCTGAATTTAAAATGAACCATAATGTTTATGTATCGAAAATGAATTATTGGTACAGTCTTAAACTTTATTTTGGACGGCTTACTAGATAGCGACCGGCTTCTCTATGCAAGCGTAATCAAGTATGTTTTTGGAAATGGCGAACTTCGCTGGGGAAAACTGCACGCTTGCTGACTTTTCATCACTTGCAGTGTTTTTCTTCTTTTGTTTCAATTCATTTTGCACCAATTCGGAAGCAGGAAGGGAATTCTGGCATTGGACGGATGTAAGAAAACATCAATCCAAACATTCCAGAGCCGAGTTCCAATGACTGAGAAACAAATGAAATGGTTTTGAACCCGATCAATGTGATTTATAGACTTTGCATTTCTCAGTGTAGTCCTGGTAAATGATATAGAATATAAGCAAATTACTTTTTACTGATAAACTGATTTCGGTGTTAGTTGCTCCCATTTTCCAACACGAGTACAGTATAATTGATATCCATTTCTTTAGAAAATTGTTGTAGCTTGGGTAAGATACACTAAAGGTGTGTACTTTAGGACACAGAGTGCTCAATTTAAAGGTACAAAGAACATATCGTTTTCAAGATACAAACTTCTACAGGAGAACATACTTATCCTAGCACTTCATTTAGTGATAACATCATAACAGTGACGTTGGGGTGCTTGACGTCCTCTGCTTCGTAATTGCTGTTAATAACAATATCTTATTTGACAAGTTCCGCTTATTTAATGTGTAATTTTTTCATTCTATTTTATTATGAAGCTTGAAGTTAATAACTGCAAAATTTTAATGTTTGGAACTGAACTTCAATCTCGTCGTATTTGCGTCGATCAAACTTTAAAAAAATTCTTTAAAAATGTGCAAATAAAACTCAACTCATTCAGAACAAATACTAATCTTCAGAGGGAAAGCAAAATTCCCTTATTTTTACAAATTAGTAAGCCTTTCTGAGACGCATTGACATCCTGTGTGTTGAAAATGCAATAAACTGGAAATGTGGATGAACATGGAACGTCATTAAAGATAACAATACGTCATTCCGGGAATTAAAGGATCTCTAAAACCTCATACATGTATTCATTTGTAATCGAGCAAACAATATATGTGATAATAAGATAAAACCGCATATAGGTTATTTTGTTTTCATCATTTTAAACACATTGTCAGGGCTTCTTTAATTTTTCAACAATATTATTTGTAAAAAAGTCAGATCAGATCCTCTCCTACCCTACCTCACATTTGTTTTTGAAATGCATGCCTAGAAGTTCTAACATTGATAAAATGCTTAACAGCTTTCCAGCGTCCAGCGCTTTGATTGATAACTAGTTTCTTTTCCAAGTTTTGAGGGCCCAACGGGGCAAAAGTTGCAAGCATGCTGATTACCTAAAATTTTTATTTCTTCATCAGATTTCAGTGGGATTTTTTTTCTTTAGATTCCTCTCATTGTAGGCTTTCAGCAGTATGTCTTACCGTTTCCAAGCTATTAAGGGTCAAAGGGGCCAAAATTGCAATTTTTATACGACCGCAAAAATTTTGTGGTCGTATAATGGTATGGTGCTGTCGTCGTCGTCGTTGTCGTTGTTGTCGTCGGCGTCGTTGTCTATAGACATTTTAGCTTTGGCCAATAACTCAAGTTAAAGTTGATCAATCCTTATGAAAATTTAACACAATGTTCCTCGGCACAAACGAAAGGTGTGGATCCGTTTTTAAAATAGGGCCAAAAAGGGCAAAATTGGGTGTTTTTACCTTATTCAGCTGTAGAATTTTTATTAATTTTATATCATTTTGATGGGGTTCTTTCAGTGTGCTCCCAAGGTAATTTCCAACCAGTAATATGTCAATAGATTTCACGTCGCATGTACCGTTCATGAGATAAATAGGGTCCAAAAGGGGCGAATTTTAGAAATTTTATTTTTTTATTTTTAGTCCGATTTTGATACTTTTTTTGCAATGGATTCCTTATTACAAATAAATAAGCGCTGCACCATCAGATTTTTGATAATTTGTTTCCTTTCCGAGTTATGAGGGGCCAAACGGAGCAAAAATTGCAGACATGCAGATTATATAAAATTTTTATTTTTCATCTGATTTCAATGGGATTTTTTTCTTTCAATTCATCATGATGTAAGCTTTCAGCGCTATATGAACAGATTTTGTGTAGCTCTTACGGTTTCCGAGTTACAAGGGTCAAAGGGGCCAAAATTGCAATTTCTCTAAATATGTGAAATCTTTATTTTTCATCGGATTTTGATGAGATTTTTTTTCTTTGATTCATCTTGATATAAGCTTTCAGTCGTATGTCAACGGATTTTGCGTAG
>MJUU01038619.1:21426-41112 GCA_002080025.1 Modiolus philippinarum | reverse complement strand
TGAACAGATTTTGTGTAGCTCTTACGGTTTCCGAGTTACAAGGGTCAAAGGATTTCTCTAAATATGTGAAATCTTTATTTTTCATCGGATTTTGATGAAATTTTTTTTCTTTGATTCATCTTGATATAAGCTTTCAGTCGTATGTCAACGGATTTTGCGTAGGTTTTACCGTTTCTGAGCTACAAGGGGTCTAAGGGGTCAAAATTGCAATTTTTCAAAATATGTGAAATCTTTATTTTTCATCGGATTGCGACGGGATTTTTTTCTTAAGAGTCTTCATGACATAAGCTTTCAAACATATGACAGCTGATTTAGAGTAGCTCCTACCGTTTCTGAGCTACAAGGGGTGAAAGGGGCCAAAATTGCTTTTTTTCGAAATATTTTTAGAAATTTTTATTTTTCATCAGAATTTGATGGGACTTTTTTCATCTGATTCCTCTTGATATAATGTAAGCTTTGGCATTTTGTCAACAGATTTGGTGCAGCTTTTAACGTTTCCGCGCTAAAAGGGGACAAAGGGGCTGAAATTTTCAAAATATGTAAAATCCTTTATTTTTTTGTTGGATGTTAATGGGTTCAATTCTTTGGATTCCTCTTATCATATTGTTAAAGTAGTATGTTGACCGTTGACAAATTTGATATACCTCTTACCATTTCCGACCTATATAAGGAATCATTTACGCTAATTGTTATATTTGCATTAGTTTATGTGCAGCTAATTACTGGGTCTAGTTCTTTATTGTGTCCATTTAATAACTGTATCAAGCTCTTTACTGTGTCCTCGTCCATTTTGAATTATACTCTTTCAAGTTTCAGTCTTCGACATGCTGCGGTCGTATCATGCTGCGCTCGGCGTAGCCCTTTATTAGAAATATGTGAAATCTTTATTTTGCATTAGATTTTGATGGGATTTTTTCTTTGGATTCCTCTCATTGTAAGCTTCCTGAGGTAATTCAGTGGATTTGGCGTAGCTCTTACCGTTTCACAGCTATAAGGGATCATAGGGGGCCAAAATTGCAAGTATTAGAAATATATGGAATCTTTATTTTTCATCAGATTTTGATGGGATTTTATCTTTGGATTATTCTCATTGTAAGCTTTCAGTTATATCTCAGTATATTTTGCTTTGCTCTTCGGTTTCCAAGCTATAATGGTTGAAAGGGGCCAAATCGCAACATTTCAAAAAATGAAATCTTTATTTTTCATTGGATTATAACCTAAGTGTTTTCTTTGGATTTCTCTTGATGGTAGTTAACAGAATTTCTGAGCTCTTATCCTAGTTATAAGGGATTAATAGGGCTAATTTTTATTTTCACTAGTTTGTTTCCAGTTAATTTATGGTTCAAGGTCCTTATTGTGTCCAGCAAATAACTGTGTCCACATTCATTTTAGTTTACACATATTGAAATTTCAGTGGTCGACATGCTGCGGTCGTATCATTCTGCGCTCGGCGTAGCCCTTTATTTCATCTTATTTATCCAACAGATAATACAGACACTTCCGAAACGGCATCATTCTTTGACCATCATCTTAAATTAGACAACAGGGGTACACTTCAAACTAGATTGTATTACAAACTTGATGGCTTCAATTTACCAAAAGTCAACTTCCATTTTCTTTGTAGCAACATTTCAACAGCAAAAGCTTACGGAGATTACATCTCCCAACTCATTGCTACTCAAGGGTTTAGTATTAAAATAATAAAAAAAATTCCCCCTTAAGGCCCCATTTATTTCATGAACGGTACATTCTTATGAACATCAGCTACAAGCGATTGCTTCATATTTTTTTGTAGCTGATACTTTTGTTGGTTATAAAAATCACCTTGATCGAAGGAATTTTATCTGTAAAGTTCGCCTAACATATAAAGATTTTTTTTGCTTTAATTACCAAGATTCCTGTCTAATGTATCCTGATTTTGACTTTATGTTCGTATCTTTTTGTGTCTTCCCTTCGTCAGTGTTAAGTTTTTGAATGTGCTGTGATTAATCATATCTTAATCTGCATAGCCTTTTAATAAGTTGAAGGTTGAAATAACGTTTCATCATTATTTTGTCTGAATTAAGCAATGCAATATCGTCCAATGCTATCAGATTGAATTATAGCAATAAAAGTAAATTTAATGACGTTTATCAATGTGTAAATGTAGTCAGCTCACTCTTTTGCTCAAAGTCTTATAACCAGGGGCAAACGTATGATTGTCAAATTAGCACTATCTGCTAAATTATCGAAATCTTTCTTTTGGTGTATCTTAATGGAGTTGTATAATTAGGATATTTTTTTTTCTTCTCGCTAATTTGACATCCTATTACACGGAAACAAGAGCTATACTTATATCTAATGCGTGGAAGTTGAAAAAATATAATAACATTTAAAACAAAATCCAAGAATAATAAGTCTTTGTCCATCTATTGTATATAAAGAAAGTGAGAACCGAACCATCAATCCAAAACGAACAATCCAAGGACAATGGCAACATCAGAAACGAAAAGAAGAAAAAAAAACAGAGACACAACACGGGTACGGCATAGAAAAGAAAAATGAAGACACGCACACAAAGATGAACAACACGGACATAATAACCCATTGCTATATAATGTTTCATCCACATGATTTGATCTTTTCTGCAGATTTGTTTTGGTGTAAGTGATATTCATGAGATTCCAGATAAAAATAGATTATTTCACTCTATGTTTCATTCACCATTCGGTTAGGTTAGATTTCAGATTTGAGATAATCTAATTTGTGTGCGACAAGCAAATATTTGACAAATTTGGTTTTGATTTTTTTGGGATTCTCGAAAAAAAAAATTACATTGAATTACATTTTACCCATGAATGGCAATGGTTTAAGGGTTATGTCCTGAACACAAATGATCTATGGTTAATGAAAGTATTTTCTCTAGTTCTTATGCTGTTCTCGTCAATTTCATTCCATGAGAGATCAAAGTGTTCTCCAACATGTGCAGACATTGATCTCGCGATTCCATTGGATATTGAAAAGGTCATGAATATATCTTCAAATAGCAAAAATATACTTTTGAGTCTAAATCAACGTAACAAGTATTTTCTCGAAGCATACGTTGTTTATTGGTCTCGAATCACCTATGAAATCTTTGTTTTTGTTGATTTCAATACAATGTAAATTAATTTCCGGTGATGTCACGGTATTGATTTTAGAGGCCCACGACGGGATAGAAACTAACAATCATGAAAATGGCATTAGTTTCAGAATTAAAGAAATAAAATCTATAATTTACAAGTCTTTGATTAACATAGTTCTATTGTCCCAAGGGTTAAACATAAAAGTTCTCGCTAATGCTCGAACTTTTAAAGTTTATCCCTTTCGATGGTAGAACGATGATTAACAAGAACTTGAAAGGATAGATTCTATATTTTTCATGTGACAACTAAGCCATACAAGTTGTAAAGGAATGAAAAAATCTTTTTTTTGCATTTATTTACCGTTGTTTATGTAAGAATTTACTGAATTTTTATAAAAAAAAATCCTATTTATATTAGCAAGGGTTCTATGTTTCTTTTTATTATCTATTTGACTTACATGTTGCAACTACATTAGATTTTATGCTGTTAATTCTCAGTAAATTGTAGTTAATTTGAGTGAGAAATTTATATGATAGAATGAAAATGATTGCTTTGTAAGTATGTTTAAGTGTTTTGCCCCTGAATGTAAAGAGAAATGTAGGAAATAATGTGGTTCGCTTGATGACACTATATCTTAGTGAGTTGATTCAATGAGTAATGTAACTCATAACTGCGACAAGGACGAAAAACAGTATCTGTTGAAACGCTTATAACAGTAATGCTTTACGTTCTATATAATCATTTTGTTAGGATGAGATAAATTGAATATATTTTGAATGTTAATGAAAAAAATATGTTCTTGAAAGCCGGAAGGTAATTTTTATTTTTGATGTTTGAGACAATTGTTGTGACACATGAACACTGTTGACTATAAGATTTTTCCTTGTAGAAGAAAGCTAGCTATGGTTTTGGGTTGTCATTTCCTAAATTTTCCATGCCAAGCTTTTTCAAGAAAAAAGGTAAGAATTGTTTTAGATAAGTAATCCTATTCGTATATTAACATGATTAAGGTAAGGAAAATTCATGTTGTCATTTCACTAGTTCTGAATTTACCATTTTCAATGATGTTTAACTTTATATTTTAAAAAAAAGATCGAATTAGAATCTATGATGTTTTCCATGGGTTTGAGCACAAGAAAAAAAATGATTTCAATAAGATTATCATAGCCTGATCACAGTTGCCGACTATTATTTTTTTAATGTTTAAAGTTTTCGATTTTGGCTCGAAAACAGATTTTAAAAGAAAACAAAACAGTCTGTCATTCTTGTCTGTAGATTATGGACATTTGTTTGTACGGATTTAAACTGGAGCCCACTTTTTTCCAAATTTTGTCCAATTGGATATTACCATAGGAACGTGTGTACTTGGATATTCCGATTAATTCGTCTTGAACAGGATAACGAAATTGGTAACGATTCTGAGAAAAGGAAGGTTGGAAGACGTACTATTTTTAGTGTTCGTCATGAACACTTTAGCTATCGGTTCAGCTTGAATTGGATAAATATAGATGTTGCAAACTTACTGAATAATCTGGTAGAACGTTACATACTATTGTCCTGAAATGGTAAAAATGTTTGAACACAGCTAAAGTTTGAATCGAGGTGCTTAAAGGATTTTAAGTGATGGCGGATTGAAACTAAAAAGGAGGTGTCGAATAGGCTTGAGAATACAGTACGAGACGTTTATAATACACCCAAACCAATTTCAATTACGACTGCGCTGTTATTAAACTTATTTAATTTCCTGCAATGAGAAATTAAACGATTATCGAGTACATTATTAAAACGAAAATAGGGCATATTTGTTTCACGCGTAGGAATATGAACAATAAAAAAAATATCAGGATAATCTTCGAAGATATGTCAAAAGGGTTTCTTTATGAACGTTGTTGCACATTTTAAAAATTTTCATGATGTTTTGATACGACAACTGCCTGATCTTCACGCAGCGATATTATTCCACGTGTTTTTAATATTTAGTCAATCTTGCTAGAGGGCGCAAAATGTTGTTTGTTTACATTTTCGATATGTGATTTGAGACAAACGGCACACATACCAGTACGTAGACGTAACTATATGTCTCTGCTGTGATTCCACCGTAATCAGAAATGGGAGATGTTGGACTGGGTGAAGGATTCTCGATTATTTGATTGCTTCTGTAGAAATGTCAAATTTGCACTCGATGCGCTTGTACGTTAATTTGCGTGTGGATATAATATCACGATGCATGTAGGTAGTTTCGTTTTCTCTGATCGGCTCATTTTACTTTATAATTATACCCCCCGCAAACAAAGTTTGGGGGGTATATAGGAATCACCCTGTCTGTCTGTCCGTCCGTCTGTCCGTCTGTCCGTCTGTTCACACTTCTCGTAAGCGCAACTCCTCTTAAACCACTTGAAGGATTTTGATGAAACTTTACACAAAGGAAGGACACTATTAGGTGATGTGCATGAAGAAATATAATTATTGTCCGAAAGCAAGAAGGGGAGATAATTGGACTTTGACTATTCGTTGATTCCCCATGTATGGGTTACCTCGTAAGCGCAACTCCTCTTAAACCACTTGAAGGAATTTAATGAAACTTCACACAAAGTAAGAACACTGTATGGAGATGTGCATGAAGGAATATAATTATTGCCAGAAACCAGGAAGGGGAGATAATTCAACTTTGAGTTTTCATTGATTCCCTATGTATGTGTTACCTCTTACGCAAAACTCCTCTTAATCCACTTGAAAGTTTTTGATGAAACTTTAGACAAAGGAAGAACACTATTTGTAGATATGTAAAATGTCAAATAGGCTGAAAAGGGTGAATTTTATATTTGTCTGATTTAGACAGAGTGTTTTCATTGGAACCCTTGTGAAAAGTTTTTTCTTGAAGATTATATCATTGTGTCCACACTTGTACTGTGTCCGCACCTGTATTGTGTCCACACCAACTTAATTTTGTACTTATCATATCGATTCAGGGTTCAATGAGCGGGGGGTATCTTTGGCTGCCATTCGGCGACAGCTCTTGTTTTTATTAAATTTGTCAATCCATGTTCAAAATTCGTCTTGCATAATCGTTTATTTTCTCGAGGGGGAACATATGGGGAATTGCATTTTAAAAATGTACGCAAAGAGTGGCCGTATCTGTCTGAAACATTTGAATATCCTCTGCATCTGCATGAAAATATTTAGGTGTATCAATATTCCACATTTCCTTAGAATTAAAAAGGTTAATAATTCATATCCCTAAAACAACGCTAATAATTTAGGAAGTAGTCATACTCCTAACAAATCTTGCTCAATATAAGTAAAGTAAGTAAAGGACCGACCATTTAACTGGAGAAGGGGGGGGGGTTATGGTTTTTATGCCCCCGCTCCGAAGGAGGGGGTATACTGTTTTGCCTCTGTCCGTCCGTCATTCCGTCCGTCCGTCACAGATATTTTCGTCGCATTTTTCTCAGTTACCACACATGACAGCCATTTGATATTTTGTATGATGCTTCAGTATTCTGTCCTATACTGCGCCTCCCCTTTCGGCCATATCGGATCACCACTTCCTGTTTACCGACTTTGTGCTTTTTTTATTGAATTTCAAAATTGTGACTTTTCGTCGCATTTTTCTCAGCAACTACACATGGCAGCCACTTGATATTTGGTATGATGCTTCAGTATGGGTTCCTATGCTGCGCCTCCCCTTTTCGGCCATATCGGTTCACCACTTCCTGTTTACAAACTTTGTGCCTTTTACTTTCATTTTCAAAATTTAGGTTTTTTTGTCGCATTTTTCTCAGCAACTGTATATGACAGCGACTTGATATTTGGTATGGTACTTTAGTATAATATGTCTCCCCTTTTCAGCCATATTGGATTACCACTTCCTGTTTACCGACTTGGAGTGTTTTTTACTTTTCACTTTCAAAATTGGATTTTTTGTCACACTTTTCTCAACAACTGCACACGACAGCCACCTTTATATTTGGAAAGGTGCTTCAGTATGGGGTCTTATACTGCGTCTCCCCTTTTCAGTCATATTGGATCACCACTTCCTGTTTACTGACTTGGTAAGTTTTTTACTTTTCATTTTCAAAATTGGACTTTTTCGTCACAATTTTCTCAACAACTGCGCATGACAGTCACTTTATATTTGGAATGGTGCTTATAACGCGTCCCCCCTTTTCAGCCATATTTAATAATAACGTCATTTTTATACGACCGCTAAAATTTTGCGGTCGTATTATGGTATGGCGCAGTCATCGGCGTCGGCGTCGGCGTCTGTGGCCAGCATAACTTTGTTTCTAGTGGACGGATCATTATCAAATTTCAGTATGAGGTTTCTTGGCATGAGGGCAAGCCCGGGTTTTTAATTTCGGGTTTGTGGCCCCACCGATTTCAGAAAAAGGGGCCAAAAAGGGGGAAAAATTTGGTATTTTCGTGTCTGTGGGCACCATAACTTTGGTTCCAGTTAACGGATCATTTTCAAATTTTAGTATGATGTTTCTTGGCACATGCTCGAACTCTTGTTATAATTTTATGTCCATGGCCTCGCCCGTTTTATAGAAAGGGGCCAAAAGGGGTTAAATTGTGTGTTTTCACATATTTGACTGTAGAATCATTATTATATATCGGATTTTGATGGGGTTTATTTCAGTGTACTCCTTAGAAAATTTTCAGTCTGGAGTATGCCAACGGATTTCAAGCTAAAAAAGTGACTTCATGTTCACGAGATAAATGAGGCCCAAAAGGGGCGAATTTCAAAAATTTTATTTTTTTTTATTTTTAGTGGACGGATCATTATCAAATTTCAGTATGCGGTTTATTTGCATGAGCTTAAGCCCGGGTTTAAATTTCGGGTTTGTGGCCCTACCCGTTCCAGAAATAGGGGCCAAAAAGGGGTAAAATTGGGTATTTTCGTGTCTGTGGACACCATAACTTTGGTTCCAGTGAACGGATCATTTTCAAATTTTAGTATGATGTTTTTTGGCACATGCTTGAACCCGGGTTTTGATTTTATGTTCCTGGCCCTGCCTGTTTCAGAAAAAAAGGGCCAAAAGGGGTAAATTGGGTGTTTTCACATATTTGACTGTAGAATCTTTATTTTTTATCAGATTTTGATTGGGGTTCCTTAAGTGTACTCCTTAGAAAATTTCCAATTTGGTGTATGCCAACGGATTTCATGTGGCATGTACCGTTCACGAGATAAATTGGGCCCAAAAGGGCCGAATTTCAAAATTTTTTTTTTAATTTTTAGTCTGATTTTGATGCAGGTCTTTGCAATGGATTCCTTATGAAAAATTAACATAGCGCTGCACCATCAGATTTTTGATAACTTGTTTCCTTTCCAAGCTATGAGGGGCCCAACAGGACCAATATTGCAAACGTGCAGATTACCTAAAATTCTTATTTTTCATCTGATTTCAATGGGAATTTTTTATTTAGATTCCTCTCATTATTGGCTTTCAGTAGTATGTCAACAGATTTGCCTTAGCTCTTACCGTTTCTGAGCTATAAAGGGGTCCAAGTTGCCAGAATTTCAATTTTTAGAAACATGTGAAATCTTTATTTTACATCAGATTTTGATGGGATATTTTTCTTTGGATTCCTCTCATTGCAAGCTTTCAGTAATNTGTAAAAGATTTGACATAGCTCTTACTGTTTCTGGGCTATAAGGGGTCAAAGGGGCCAAAATTGCAATTATTAGAAATATTAAAAATCTTTATTTTTCATCAGATTTTGATGGGATTTTTTCTTTTGATTCCTCTCATTGTAAGCTTTTAAAATTGTGTCAGCTGATTTGATGTAGCTCTTACCGTTTCCGAGCTATACGGGGTCAAAGGTTCCAAAATTGCAATTATAAGAAATATTTTAAATCTTTATTTTTCGTCAGATTTTGATGGGATTTTTTCTTTGGATTATTCCTATTGTAAGCTTTATTTTCACTATTTGTGTCCAGCTAATTACTGAATTAAGCTTTTTATTGTGTCAATCTAATTACTGTGTCAAGCTTTTTACTGTGTCCACATTCGCTTTAAATTACACTTGTTCAAATTTAAGTGGTCAACATGCTGTGGTCGTATCATGCTGCGCTATGCATAGCCCTTTATTACCAAGTTTGTGCGTTTTTCCTTTTCATTTTCCAAATTGGACTTTTTTGTCCCACTTTTTTTCTCTGCAACTGTGTAAATGTTTGTAATGTGTCCACACACACTTAATTTTGCACTTGCCATATTGATTCAGGGTTCAATGAGCGGGGGTATACCTGGCTGCCATTCGGCGACAGCTCTTGTTTTTTTTTTAAATATTTTGGAGCTGATTGTATGTGAAAAAAATATTTTGGCTGCCAAATTGATGAAAAAAAAAATTCTGAAGGAGGCTTTATGCCCCCAAAAAATAATGTTAATTTTGAAGAAAAATATTTTGTTGATACACGTGAGAAAAAATAAACAAAATTTTTTCGCGCGAAGCGAAAAAAAAATTTGCTGTCCGGAAAAAAAAACCATAACCCCCCGCCCCCCTTCAGGTTAAATGGTCGGTCCCTGAGTAAATTTTATTTATAGTCTGAATCATATATACAAATTACAAACAAACAGAAGCTCTTATTAGAGCTCTTAAAACGTCTTGATATTTTAAAAACAAACATCAATAAAACAATAAGTCATGCATATAAATATTACATACACCACATAAGCCATACTTGTCAAAGCACACAAAAAAAAACATCTAAAGCAAAGCAGCACTAAGTATATAAAGCACTTTTGATAAAAAGCATAGGTATATAGAAAAAGCAATATAAAAATTAAAAGCAAGAAATAAACTGCATAGTAATTAAAAAGTGAAATCAAAAGGGAAGCAGTTATGGGGAAGCAAGGCTTCAGTTATTGTCTACAAGAACTACATGAACATTTTTCTGAGAAACACCAAGAAGAAATAAAATTTTTAAAAGTTCCAAATGATGATAACATCCCAGCCTAATTTGGTAATGAGTTCCATAGTCTTGTGATATCATATTTTGACTGCACAGGGGTATGCCTAAGTTTGAAATTGGTGAATTTTTCAAGGTGTCTGCAGGGTATAGGATCTTGTGAAAATTTCTTTGTAGAAACATAATTGTATTATTGTTACAAATATATAATTAAATTTTTGGGTCACCGTGCATTTAAACGCAAAAGCAAATGAAATTAAAAATTGAAGGATTTTACAAAGAAATGATGGGAAAAATGTTTATATGAAAGGATAGCTTTAATAATCTATTATAGAGTTTGTTCATACTTTTTATCTATTTTGAGATCATTATATAGTTTACATATACAAAATAAAAATTAGGAGTCACCAGTAACGTTGAAATGATAAGAGAGATAAATTGCAAAACGTTAATTTCTTTATATAAATGATAATAATAATAATAATATGTATTCAGGCAAGTGCATACAGTCATATCATGTACATATAAAACAATATATAAAACAATGTTAAGCAATGGATAGTTTCAAAAGTATATATATTGTAATATTAAACACATACGGTAGGATAACAATAAGGTCAAAAAAGGGGGTCCTTGTTTATAATTCAATAAATACCTAAAGGTCTAGTCATATGTCCTATAAGAAATACAAATAAACCTAAATGAACAATTATTAAACAAAAATGGTGGAATAATACCAATGAGACACCTTAACTTCAACACATACGAACACTTTCAGCTCCTATAGAGCTTTGATTATACCCCCGCTCCGAAGGAGGGGGTATACTGTTTTACCTCTGTCCGTCCGTCCATCCGTCCGTCCGTCACACATACTTTCGTCGCATTTTTCTCAGCATTTTTCTCAGCAACCACACATGACAGCCTCTTGATATTTGGTATGGTGCTTCAGTATTGGGTCCTATACTGCGCCTCCCCTTTTTGACCATATCGAATCACAACTTCCTCTTTACTTACTTTCTACCTTTTTTACTTTCATTTCCAAATTGTGACTTTTTCGTCGCATTTTTCTCAGCAACTACACATGTCAGTCACTTGTTTGCCATTTTATCATTTAATTGCATTTGTTGAAAATGGCCGAATAAATACATCTTCCCCAAAGAGGTTTTAAACTAACAATAAAAAGCAAGTTTTCAGAAATTCGTTGAATTTCGGAAAATTAAGTAAAGTTCGTCCGACGACTGTGAAAATATCCATTTTCTTCACACGAGATCTTAATTCTTGTTGTGATCCTCTTTATAACTTATCAATAAAATTGTTCAATCTATAAAATATCGTCAGTACGTATTTCATGGTAAAGAAGCAAAATACTGAAGTGTGCTCCAAGAACTAATCCGACCCGCGATTTTTAAATCGATGGTTAACAAGGCATCTCCAATGAATGAAACGAACATAAGTAATGATCTCAAGCCACAGAAATAGTGAAATTGAAGTTCCAGCTATTTTCTTATTGCAGCTGGGGTTGAAGGAAAACTTATGCATAGAGACGCTCAGGCGACATCAAGATGTAGACAGAAATAAAAACGATATCCTTGTTAAACTGGAGTTTTCTATGTATCGTGTGCGTTTTTTTCACATGTACATTCACGCCATATCCTTTCATATTTTTCTATTTTATGCATATTGTCATGCCTTAAGAAATTGTACTGATACTTTTTTATGTCCCGTTGATATATACTATTATTTTAAAATTATTTTTATTTTTTCCAAATATTCACAATTTAACATAATGCTATTTTTAAACACAGATATAAAAGAAGTATATAGTTTATTAAAAGTGCTATGAAGATTTGGAGCAAATTATTTCTACTTCCCAATACGTGCAATTTCTATCGTCTATAGATAGTTACATTAAAAGATTTAGCATTATAACAGTCATTAAATACACAGTCATTTAGCATACATTTGAATAAGATATACAATTTATTCATGTATGGTCTGGTTTACCCTTTTTGAAAAATTTATTATGAAAAGGATATATTTTAGTATAACATATATATATGAACATCCATTAACAGGAACATAATTTGTGCGCCTAAAAAAGCATAATCCATTGTGTAATGCACAAGAAAAAAATCGTACATTAAGAGTTATTTAATATATCCTCTAAAATCTAGATGTAAGTCTTAAAGACAGACCACTTATTTTCAATTTTATCTTTAACTGCGAGTGTTTTATAGAATGTAGCTGATAATTTTTTAATTTCATAGGTATTATTAAGCTTTTTTTGGCACCAATTAATGTCGGTATTTGGCATAAACTCTAAACAAGTATATATAATGTTTGGTGACAATAAACATAGATTAAGGGATATATTGTCAATGTCCGTCCCTAAAATAACATATTTTAATGAGAGGTAAGTTAATATCGCATGAAATACAAAGAGATTAAGCAAGTTGAAGCCACAAAGTCTCATTACAAAAAATACAAAGGTCTGTTTCTTTCAACTTATATACTTGTATTAATAGGATGTATTATTGAGAATATGATTCAAGGTTTCGTATTGAAATACAATAAATTTATTGTTTCTAGAGCACTGGAAAAGTGACAAGTAGACTTGTTCTCAAGAATTTATATCTTCATGCATTTTGTGTGTTTAGTTGTGGGTGTTTCCGAGTAAATGTCTTAAAAGATATTATAGAAGAACCGTGTAGACTTTTTATTTTTCTTTAAATAGTCTAGATTACTTAAAGTAATGTTCGGGAGTTTAAAAGTATTTGTAATTTTTGTTTCCATGAACAAGATATCATATGAATTATTCCATAAAACTGTACAAAATTAGCATCTATATTATATGGTTGTGTAAAAACTAAGGAAACAATCGTTTTCTGTAATTAAATCATTTATAAAGAAAATCCCTGCACGACACGAATTTTAATTTTAAAAAACGTTTTCTTTTTTTTATCTTCCTTGAAATTTGAAATAAACCATATGGATTGGCTCAAAAAGTCAGCCCCTGATTCCATGGTTTCTGAACTTGATTTAGTCCAATTTTCAAAGATATCTTTTTAAAAATTATCAAACTTATCTGCAACTAATTTCATGCCTGAACTATTCAACAAAAATATTTTTTCACATCCATATCTAGTATTTTGATCCACTAGAAGTGATTTCCATGGAGACTGGTTGTGCGGATCAAACGACTTATTTATGCAAGTAATTTTAATGCACAACAAAAAGATTTCACAAGTGACAGTTTCAATCATCCATCATTCTAATATGAATTGATCAAATAACTGAAAACCGAACTAACTGTAAATTTAAATTCTGCATATGGCCATTTCGACAACTTTTCAAACATTACGTCGAATTTAATTTCAAAATATTGCGTCGAATTTTATTTGGCTTATTATTATATCCCCGCTCCGAAGGAGGGGGTATACTGTTTTACCTCTGTCCGTCCGTCCGTCTGTCCATCCGTCCATCCGTCCGTCCATCCGTCGGTCAATCCGTCCGTCACACATTATTTTTGTCACATTTTTCTCTGCACCTGATATCACAGCCACTTGATATTTGGTATGGTGCTTCAGTATGGGGTCCTATACTGCGCCTCCCCTTTTTGGCCATATCGAATAACCACTTCACTGACTTGGTGCGTTATTTACTTTTCATTTTCAATATAGGACTTTTTCGTCACACTTCTCTCAGCAACTGTACATGACAGCCACTTGATATTTGATATGGTACTTTGGTATGAGGTCCTATAATGTGTCTCCCCTTTTCAGCCATATTGGATCGCCACTTCCTGTTTACCGACTTTGTGCGTTTTTATGCCCCCGCGACTAAAACTCAGGGGGCATATTGTTTTACCCTTGTCTGTCCGTTTGTCCGTCCGTTCGTCCGTCCGTCCGTTCGTCCATCCGTCCGTCCGTTCGTCCGTCCGTACGAATAAAAAACTCAACTTTTGATGTTTTTCAGACACATTTCAACCAAATCCCAACTACTTCAAAGGAATCTGACTTATAATAAGTAGATGTACACACACATCTTTTGGAATATTCAAAATAGCAGCGGTTGCCATGGAAACTGAAAAAAGGCGGGAAAATTCAAAGTGCCTCTAATTGGATGAAACTTTACAGGAAGGTTGTCTAGTTTACTTTTCATTTTAAATATAGGACTTTTTCGTCACACTTTTTTCAGCAACTGTAAATGGCTTTATGATTAAATTCTATCAAGTTATAGTATTGCGGACACCGGTATAATATAAAATAGAGAAAAAGTGCCCTATCTTTTATATTTAAGGTTAAATTCTAAAGATAGGGCACTTTTTCTCTATTTCATATCATACCGGTGTCCGCAATACTATAACTTGATAGAATTTAACCATAAATATAAAAGAAAGGGCACGTTTTCTCAATTTTATATTCTACTTTTGTCCGCAATATTAAAACTTGATAGAATTTAACCATAAATATAAAAGATAGGGCACTTTTTCTCAATTTTATATTATACCGGTGTCAGCAATATTAAAACTTGATAGAATTTAACAATAAATTTAAAATTTAGGGCACCTTTTCTCAATTTTATATTATACCGGTGTCCGCAATACTATAACTTGATATAATTTAACCATAAATATAAAAGATAGGGCACTTTTTTTCTACTTTATATTATACCCATGTACACAATACTAAAACTTGATAGAATTTAACCATAAATATAAAAGATAGGGCACTTTTTCTCTATTTTATATTATACCGGTGTCCGCAATACTATAACTTGATAGAATTTAATCATAAATATAAAAGATAGGGCACTTTTTCTTTACTTTATATTTTACCGGTGTCTGCAATACTAAAACTTGGTAGAATTTAACCATAAATATAAAAGATAGGGCACCTTTTCTCAATTTTATATTATTACAGTTTTCGCAATGCTAAAACGTGATAGAATTTAACCATAAATATAAAACATAGGGCACCTTTTCTCTATTTTTTATTATACCAGTGTCCTCAATACTATAACTTGATAGAATTTAATCATAAATATAAAAGATAGGGCACTTTTTCTCTATTTTATATTATACCGGTGTCCACAATACTATAACTTGATAGAATTTAACCATTAAAATAAAAGATAGGGCACTTTTTGTCTATTTTATATTGTACTGGTGTCCGCAATACTAAAACTTGATAAAATTTAACCATAAATATGAAAGATAAGGCACTTTTTCTCTATTTCATGTTATACCGGTGTCCGCAATACTATAACTTGATAGAATTTAACCATAAATATAAAAGATAGGGCACGTTTTCTCTATTTTATATTATACCGGTGTCCGCAATACTATAACTTGATAGAATTTAACCGTAAATATAAAGATAGGGCACTTTTTCTCTATTTTATATTATGGTTCTATTTTATATTATACCGGTGTCTGCAACTGTTATAAATTGTTTTTTTTAAACTTTCCTTTATGTATTTGATCAGAATCTGGCTTTGGAAGTACTGAAATTGGGCGAATCTTTCAGGGACTGTCTTTTATGGTTTTTAGATGCATTTGTTTATTTCTTACTTCGATATTTTTCAATACGGCGGAAACACAAAGAATATCGACAATTTATATATGAAGTACATTCAGAGATGCATCGGCAGCATGATCCATGCAGACGTTTTTTTAATGCACTCCGTAAGACACCATTAGTGATGTATGTAGTGAGACAAAGACCAAGAACTAATCAGAATGGAGAAAAACACATGTGTCATTGACTTGCATGATTAATGAGTTTTTGTCAAATTGAATTGCACTCCTGGACAGTTAACTCCGAGATTGTTAGCAAGATGCCATTTTGTTTTTTCACGGTATATTTTTTCTGTTTTCAGACTTTTATGCTGAATCTGGACTAAGAGGTAAAGTTTTAAAACAATTTAAACAAGAGTTAGACTAAGAATAGCACTACAACACACAACCATCATTTACCCTCTCTTTTCACGCAATATCAAAGAATTTCCCAAAAAAGTAAATGTTTTTTTTTCTAATAAATTTTCTCAAGGAGTACATGTCTGCAAGTGCTTGGGTTTTGCTAATATTAATGTAAACACACTGATTAGTTATTTAATTATATTCTGATAGATCAAAGAGTGATTAATCATTTGATGATTACGTCTCGACTGGAACCATTTAATTACGTCATTAATTAATTGATTAGGATGTATGGGTTGAAATCATTGTTCAATATTTTTATTAATTAAATTAAGAAGTTAATCCGACATAATTATGTTAATATTATATACATCGATAGCCTATACTATTTACGCACTATATTACCTTTAATTATCGGAGCGAAACGACCCACTTTTCGACGCGAAACAACCCGGCGCGAAATAACCCAGAGCGAACGGATAATAGGAGCGAAACAACCCGGTACCGCGTATGTACATAGCTAACGCCTGCAGAACATACAGAAGAAATATATACGCCTGCACCTATTAAATATCATTTAAATGATAGATATTGATGTATTTGTGTAAAATTAAACATTTGAAAGGGTTTTTGATACTTTTTATTGGAAATATGTCATAGATTAAAGAATATTTCGGACTTCAAAGATAGCAGGCGTATGTACATAGCTAACGCCTGCAGAAGAAATGTATACGCCTGCACCTATTATGTATCATTTTTATGATAGATATTGATATATTTGTGAAAAATGAAACATTTAAAGGATTTTTGATACTTTTTATTAGAATTTGGGCATATATAAAGCATATTTCGACCATCAAAGACAGCAGGCGCATGTACATAGCTATATTGCCTGCAGAAAAATGGAACATTTAAAATACTTTTTATTAGAATTTTGGCATATATAATGCATATTTCGACCATCAAAGACAGCAGGAGTATATATGTAAATAACGGAAGTTACCGGCCAAATTTTGGTATGGCTAATTACCAGTGAATAGCTAGACCGGGGTAGATCGTCCTTGATAAATGAGAAACTGAGAAAATAACCACATTATCGTACAAAATGATTTTATTGAACAAGCATGAAGCACTATGAAAATAAATATAACATAACATGATTCAAGCAAAATAAATGTTTTAATGAACAAGCAAAATGAAGATGAAAGTAAACAACGCGTAAAACAGGCAATATGACAATATATACAACATAACATAACATAATTTTAGAACACTAATGTTTTTTATTAACAAGCATAAAGACAGAGTTAATAAGCAGCAAAGTACACACTGAACACATTGATAAGCAATTTGATAATACATTAACATGACATAATTGTAGAACACTAATGTTTTTTTATTAACAAGCATAAAGACATAGTTAATAAGCAGCAAATACTGAATGATAAGCACTATGACAATACAGAAAATTTTTTTTCTTTTAATGTCGGAAGCAAAGTCTCTGAGAGATATTTGCCCCCGACATGCCCGAAATTTTCCAAAATTTCTGATTCCCGCTCAAAATATGAAATGCGAGTTTCAGAGGTAAGAAGCCCGGTTTGTCCAAAAATGTTTGAAATAATTTTTGATTTAATTTCCTCCGGGACATTCTTTTCCGAAAAGTTTTTCTCTGCGTTTTCTTTCAAATGACGTGTACATAAAATATGTTGGGAATCTGGAAAGGTGGTTTTGATAGCATTTACCAAAGAAATATGTCCGAAATATATCTAAAATCTCAGGCCTGTGTGAATTTGGGGGTAAGAGGATAAAATGATTTGGTACCCATGTTCCACTACCTAAAAACGGCTGAGTTGATGACCAAAGAATGTGAACTGGGTTTTTTGTCCTCTTTGAATTTCTAGGTGAAAATATACGATTTAGAATTCCTATAGAATTATTGAAAACACCGTTAACTGCAGGAAAAAGAGATCTAATGGGTTTGCCAATAACTGTAGCTAAAGCATGAATTTCTAAACCAGAGGAAAAAGAGCAGTTAACGGAACAGGCCTGTATAGCTTCATTTAATGTGCCACTAACGAGAGTCAATCTGTCATGTCTGTGGTCGTCAACGTAAAAAGTCTTGTTCTGAATCAACTCAATACATGTCCGGTACCTTAACTCTACAGCAAATTTTTCTGTTTTTGAAATTCCAAGGGATATGGCATTAAAAAGGCAATTACCATTCCCGGTCGTCTCCACTGGCCAAAAGTCCGAATTATTGGCTTAATGAGATTTGGCAATAGTATCTACAATCAAAGAAGGAATTTCCTGGTCCAAAAGTTCTGGAGACTGAAATTTAGGTGGCAAAAACCTCATTAAGATATTTTCCAACTTAACTGCTTCAACGGAATTCCCGTTCCCATTTAATCTTTGCAATCCTGATAAAAAATTAAAGTTGCCATTAGAATCCAAAAGGCAACGAGAACAAACGTACGAGAGAGAGGTTTTGCCTAAAAATGAAAACTGATAATTATTCAACTTTTCACATTTCTGGTGGTACCATATGTCACATACGTCACACGCAATGTTTCTATGTCCGTCGCACTCTAAATTACAAAAACCACAAGGAAAAGACATGATAAAAATCTGTTAACAAAAATGAAATTAAAAAATTGCAAAATAAAAACAAAACAATAAGCACTATTAGTTAGCAACTTTTAAATATTATTTACAGTTTTGATATATTTACAATATTCAAATATTTTCTACATGTAAATATTTACACAAAAATAAATTTTCTGATCGAGTTATAAAAAAATGCTTTGAGATATAAAGAATTTGAATGTCAATTTTGAAGTGACTTTGCTTGGCAAGTGACCCATATTTCGGAATCGTTTGATCGTGAACACAAATCATTTCTGATATGAAATCACAGATGTCATATTTTAATATCAAATCAATCATTTTTTTAATTGGATTAGCGGTCATTAATAGTCATTAATAGTCACTAAGGGCCCTTCATTAAAAACACACATTAATTATGTCCAACTCATCGGACGCGTGTCAAAGCACCATGGCTTGGGTAATCATACAAAGGACCACAATTGGATTACCAATTTCACCAGAAGTCCATTATTGTTGTTATGGATGCATAGTGGTGCAGGAGTAAAAATTATTTGAAAAAATGGACATTTCTTTGAAATTTGCTAAAGTAGGATTTACACAAGGATTTAAATTCTGTTTAATCTTAAACGCAAGGTAGGTCAAATTATTCAATATTGACTTTTCTGTAGACTTATTTTCTTTTTGCAAAATATATATTATAATAAATTAAGCAATAAGTATCCTAACTTGTTTATAAATATAAAACTCATTCTACAATTTATTTTTATTTCACACTCGTCAAACCAGTTTTAGTCAACGATGTCATTCTGTTTTAGCATTCATACGGCTGCTATCTTTGAAGTCCGAAATATCCCATATTTATGATACATTTTCCATAAATTTTATTAAAACCCCTTTTAAATGTTTAATTTTATCCAAATATATCAATATCTATCATTAAAATGATATAATATAGTTGCAGGCGTATACATTTCTTCTGCAGGCGTATTTTATACCGGCAGGCGTATGCAGGCGTATTTAAGTGCTACCGGTCTGCAATACTAAAACGTCATTTAATTTAACCATTAATATAAAGGAAGGGGCAGTTTTTCTATATTTTATATTATACCGGTGTCTGCAATACTTAAACTTCCTATGATTTAACCATA
>MJUU01038619.1:7984-21288 GCA_002080025.1 Modiolus philippinarum | reverse complement strand
AAAAAAGGTATATTTCGAGTTGAAAAAAAAAATAAATAAACAACGGTGTTTTGCAAAAAACTGGTAAACCTGTCTATAAAATGCGGAATTTAAATGAAACGAGTAAACTATCGTACGAAACTAGCGTGTATCGTACGCTACACGATACACGCAATGAACGTTACACGTTACACGTTACACGATACACGATGAGCGCACACGATTTACACGATGAACGCAAACGATCTACACGATGAACGCTATATTTGGAATGTTGAACGTTTCCATCGCTGTAGTGAGTTTTTTACTTTTCATTTTCAAAATTGGACTTTTTCGTCACACTTTTCTCAACAACTGCACATGACAGTCACTTGATATTTGGTATGGTGCTTTAGTATGAGGTCCTATACTGCGTCTCCCCTTTTCAGCCATATTGGATCACCAGTTCCTGTTTACCGACTTAGTGAGTTTTTTACTTTTCATTTTCAAAATTGGACTATTTAGTCACATTTTTCTTAACAACTGCACATGACAGCCACTTGATATTTGGTGCTTCAATATGAGGTCTTATACTGCGTCTCCCCTTTTCAGCCATATGAAATCACCACTTCCTGTTTACCAACTTTGTGCGTTTTTTACTTTTCATTTTCAATGTAGGACTTTTTCGTCACATCTGTACTGTGTCCGTATCTGTATTGTGTCCATACACATTTAATTTTGCACTTGTCATATTAATTTGTTTTACCTCTGTCCGTCCGTCCATCCATCCGTCCGTCAATGCGGCCTTCATTCCGTCCGTTACAAATATTTTCGTCGCATTTTTCTATGCACCTGCATATCACAGCAACTTGATATTTGGTATGTTGCTTCAGTATGGGGTCCTATTACTGCGCCTCCCCTTTTTGGTCATATCGAATCATTACTTCCTGTTGACCGACTTGGTGCGGTTTTTACTTCTCATTTTCAATATAGGACTTTTTCGTCACACTTTTTCTCATCAACTGCACGTGACAGCCACTTTATACTTGGTAAGGTGCTTTATCATGAGGTCCTTTACTGTGTTTCCCTTTTTCAGCCATATTGAATCACCACTTCCTGTTTACCGATTTGTGCATTTTTTCTTTTCATTTTCAGAATTGGACTTTTTTGTCACACTTTTCTCAACAAAAGTAAATGACAGCCACTTGATATTTGGTATTGTGCTTCAGTATGAGGACTTATACTGCGTCTCCTCTTTTCAGACATATTCGATCACCACTTCCTGTTTACCGAGTTTGTGCGTATCTTACTTTTCATTTTCAAAATTTGACTTTTTTGTCACTTTTTTCTCAACAACTGCAACAGACAGCCACTTGACATTTGGAAAGGTGTTTCAGTATGAGGCCTTATACTGCGTCTCCTCTTTTCAGCCATATAGAATCACCACTTCCTATTTACCTGTTTTTGCGTTTTTCTTTTTCATTCCCAAACATTTTTTTGTCACTTTTTTTTCTCTGTAACTGTGTAAATGCTTGTATTGTGTCCACACTTGTACTGTGTCCACACCTATTTTGTGTCCACACACACTTAATTTTGCACTTGCCATATTGATACAGGGTTCAATGAGCGGGGTATAACTGGCTGCCATTCGGCGACAGCTCTTGTTTATTCATGGTTCAATCAGCGGGGGTATAACTGGCTGCCATTCGGCGACAGCTCTTGTTCCACAAAAATTTAAAGAGTATAGTCTGGAGTTTGTCTAGAACATATTTAGGAGGACTGGGTAAAACAGTGAAAGACTGAATGAGGATAAGTGAAGCCATAGACTTGGCTATTATAATCTTACCCATATATGATAAATCTCTATAAAACCAGGAATCCAACAAAGTTTGTATTCATGAAGGTTTTTCTGCAAAGTTTATAATGTCTTATCTTCTCGAAAAAGATCAAATTTTATTCCTAAAAGTTTTTCTTTGAGCCAATCCATATTGCCTCAGAGTTACCTATATTTGTTCTCAAACCAGCACATTCAGAATATTTCCTGAGAATATATAAAGATTTCTTGAAAAAAAGATTGATCATCTAGTAATAAAAATGACTCATCTGCGTATTGACTTATCAAGTACCTAGAGACATGTAATCTTATTCCATTTATCTGTGTATTATTTTTATGGCTGCGCTCATAAGTTCTTATGCAAGATTAAAAAGGTAAGGAGAAAGAGGATCTCCATGGCGAACTTAACATTTAATTTAAAAGAGTTTTGAACAATTCCCGCTATAAACAAAACAGCTTTCACTATTTTTGTATAAAATTTCTACCTATTTAATATAATATGTTTCTCCTTAAAGGAATTCTAAGGTTTTAGTAGTAAAAGTCCATTCAAAAGAATCGAATGCTTCCTCAAAATCTGATAATAATAAAAGCCCTTGGTTTTTTCGCTATCATTTGATTAATTAAATCGTATAGAAGTACGCTCTTCAATATATTTTCCTTTAACAAAACCTTGTTGTGTCTAACTTACAATGTTGTTTAATAAGGGTTTAATTCTATTCGCTAAAGCTGCAGATGCAAATTTCATATTTACATTACGTTAAGCGATCGGTATCCATTAAAATTTCGATTTCCCTACCTTTGAAATAAAACTTATTAAACCATGACGTTGACTAATACAAAAATAATCTTGCTAGAAACTATTTGTTGATAAGAGTTGATAAGATTTTTGTTTAGATCGTTCCAAAATAAAAACGTATAGAATTCTGAAGTGAAACCGACAAATCTAGGGATTTTCTGTTTATTATATTTTTTGATTGCATTTAATCATTAATTTTAATTAAGTTTAACCTTACCCGATTATTTATTCACCATCTGACAATTTAGTAAACAACGGCAGAAGAATACCGAAGGAACAAAGGAGTGAAATTTACAAAAAATCGAAGTCCAAAGGCATGGCCAAAACGAGAACACAGAAAACAATGACGCCAGACACAAAACAACGACGCTAGACAGACACAACGCACAGAAACAGAATTCACAACATTCAAAACACAGCACTCACAGTGTGAACTCCAGTGAAACTGAGAGTGACATCAGTTGCTCCGGAAGGGTAAGCATGTCCTGCTCTGTTAACAGCACCCGTCACACTCTGAGTGGGTCAATCCAGGAAAATGTCAAAGTCGGTAGTCAAATCCGGGAAGACGTGAATCTAGCTGAAAATGTCCACTTTCATTTGGGATACTGACACGTCATATCTTTCGATGATGTTATGATGAAGGTCATAGAATTTCTTGAAGGATTAAATTAACATAGGTTGAACAAATCCCTGACTAAGCAGCTTGTGGGACAGTGTTTTTGCTCTGTTAAAAAAAATCACTGTACAAACTACACGCTCGAAAGTAACGAATCAACTGTGAAATGTACACTCCATAGGCTGGAGAGGTAGGTATATTGCTGCTAAGAAAGGGAAGGTTCACAATTGGGAAATTAAAATCAACACGCTTATCATACAGCTTAGACTTCAAACGTCCATCTTCGTCAATATGCAGATCTAATTAATAAATGGGCTGTCAGTGTCCGTTGACATATACTTTTCGGTCTGTCTGTTTGTTTCTTCTACAATAAGCTTTAACATTGGGTATATCTTTTGAATGGTAAGTGATGTGGCTTTCATATTTTGCATGTGTATTCCTTGTAGCAAGACCTCTGTATTATACCCCCGCTCCGAAGGAGGGTGTATACTGTTTTACCTCTGTCCGTCCATCCGTCCGTCCGTCCATCCGTCCGTCATTCCGTCCGTCACACATTATTTTCGTCGCATTTTTCTCTGCACCTGCATATCACAGCCACATAATATTTGGTATGGTGCTTCAGTATGGGGTCCTATACTGCATCTCCCCTTTTCAGCCATAATAGATCACTACTTCCTGTTTACCGACTTTGTGTGTTTTTACTTTTCATTTTCAATATAGGACTTTTTCGTCACACTTTTCTCAGCAACTGCAAATGACAGCCACTTGATATTTGATATGGTACTTTGATATGAGGTCCTATAATGCGTATCCCCTTATCAGCCATATTGGATCACCACTTCCTGTTTACCGACTTTGTGCATTTTTTACTTTCATTTTCAAAATTGGACTTTTTCGTCACACTTTTCTCAAAAACTGAGCATGACAGCCAGTTGATATTTCGTATGGTGCTCAGTATGAGGTCTTATACTGCATCTCCCCTTTTCAGCCATATTGGATCACCACTTCCTGTTTACCGTCTTTGTGCGTTTTTTACTTTTCATTTTCAAAATTGGACTTTTTCGTCACATTTTTCTCAACAACTGCGCATGACAGCCACTTGATATTTGGTATGGTGATTCAGTATGGAGTCGTATACTGCATTTCCCCTTTTCAGCGATATGAAATCACCACTTCCTTTTTTACCAACTTTGTGCGTTTTTCTTTTTATTTTCATTATAGGACTTTTTCGTCACATTAATACTGTGTCCTAACCAGTATTGTGTCCACACACACTTAATTTTGCACTTGCCATATTGATTCAGGGTTCAATGAGCGGGGGTATAACTGGCTGCCATTCGGCGACAGCTCTTGTTTTAAACAAAATATTTGACCTTGTGACCTTGACCTTGGCATTTGAACAACTGCATAAAACTTTAACATAGTGAATATCTTTTGAGTAGTAGGTAACAGGACTTTCATATTCTGCATGTGCTAATATTATTGAAAGACCTTTCAGTGGGTACCATAATATTTGACCTTTTGACCTTAACCTTGACATATGACTATCCGATATTGTTTTATTGTATGTAAAGAATATAGAGATATTAAATCATTTACGAGAAAATGTCTCTTGATTGTCTATAGAATTTGTATTGTAAAAAGATCTTTTAAATTATTTAGCATATTTTCTTCATTTAGAACATAAGCATTTTGTATATCCTTTGAATAGTAAAAGACAATGTTTTGTACGTCACAGGTCTGCTAACTAAGTCACCCAAGCATATAATTAATCTATTTTATAGTATTTTCACTTTCTTTTTACAGATATTAATATAAAATAACTAAATACCGAACTTACTGTGAATTTTGTTTCTGCATATGCACATTTCGACAATTTATGTCTCTTCAGTGCAGATGAAAATCTAAGCCTTTGGAAATGAATGTAAATGAATAAATATAAATGAAATAAAAGGGACAAAAGGAAACACCTTTTTATATAAATCGTAGATTAAGGATGTTACTAAACATTACTATTACTTTTCTGATGTAATCCATGTCTTCTGTATATT
Organism: Modiolus philippinarum; assembly: GCA_002080025.1. Classification (NCBI taxonomy): domain Eukaryota; kingdom Metazoa; phylum Mollusca; class Bivalvia; order Mytilida; family Modiolidae; genus Modiolus; species Modiolus philippinarum. The sequence continues at coordinate 16,033 of MJUU01038619.1, read as the reverse complement.
CCTTAACTTTTTTTTTAGAACCATTATTGAAAAAGTATAAGAAAATATATCCGATGCAATCAAATATTCAGAGAACCGATAACACTGGTAGACAGAAACACAATGAGTTCATTATAAATGTTGCAAAAAAGGGCTAAGCTTAAAAAAGCTTGGATAATGATTTGCCTTTTGGGTGGATTCTGTGTTTGCACTCAATTATTGTCATCATTTGTTGTGATTTAACTGTTCAACTGATATCAGAATTTGTTACTACAGGTTCAATGGTCAGAAGCACAATAACATAAACGTTTCTTCTTCACTTCTACGCGGGGGCAAAAGTGTTTTACAAAACACATCTTGTTACTTCTTCGGTTTTGAAAAATAAAAATAAGAAACTTATGCCACAAAATTAAAACGCACTCTAAATTAAATTCGACCAAATTATTTAGTAACTGAATATTCAAACATAATGAAACAAAAGAAAATAAATAAATAAATAATGAAATTAAAAGTAAAATCGAATTTTCGCATATTAATGCAATTTGGCGACCAATTCGTGCAAATTTATTGTGCACTTCCTGGAAAATTTACACAAGAATAACTCATCATAACTCGACATCTAGCAATGAATTCCGCTCAAACCGATGCTAGGGGCTGTATTGAACTTACTGCGAGGTATGAGCAAAGCTCATTATTGAAGGCCTCGTGGTGACTTCAAGATGAAGAACAACAATAAAAGCGTTGTTACATTGCTTGTTTTTACAATGTATTTGTAGAGATTTTGTCTCATTTGCATTTACTCCATATCCATTCAATCATCATTTAAGACTGGAGTTTGTCTCTCCTGCAGTGTGGAGTCCGTAAAAAGATTCCCCGTGCGAGAGATGTATGATCTCTATACATTTCAGTTATGGTTTACTTGTTCTTGAGATAATTTCTCATATGGATACACTATCAAACTTTCAAATTTTGGCATTTTTTAAAATATTTTTTGTAATTCCAAAATGTTATTCTGACCATCTGTTTATTGTCCCCACATCTTTTTAGTTTATTATGCCAAGTTTTCTTACTTTTGACTCGATGAGTGCCCTGTGGTTGTTTAAATGTTGTGATTGTCTTTTGTTGGTCTTTTTGTCGGGCAACGGATGACAGCGATTGTAAGAACACTTTGCCAGATAATTTAATGTTTGTTGACGATCCCGCATCCATGACGTAAAAAAATGGATGTATCGTTGCTCGACATCTAGCAATGAATTCCGCTCAAACCGCTGTTAGGGCCGTCTTGAACTTACTGTGAGGTATGAGCAAAGCTCATTGTTGAAGGTCTCATGGTGATTTCAAGATGAAGAACAACACAAAAGCGTTGTTCCATTGCTTGTTTTTACCATGTATTTGCAGAGATTTTGTCTCATTTTCATTTACTCCTTCAATCATCATTAAAGCAGCCTCGAACCACAATTTATACGACTATGCACAAAGGACAGGTATGGTCCTAAGAATAAATAGAATATGAATTCAAGTCTGTTTGCAATAAATAATAACGGTGAGGTAAAACGTTAAAATTTTGTGCTACTTGGTTACCGTTACATTAACCTCAAATAAAAGATTTTATGGTAACCTTTAGAATCTGTATAAAAAACCTTAAAATCTATATCATCCAAGTTTTGTCAGAATGCTACGCGCCATATAAACCTGTGCACGTTGTATTATCAGAATATAGGATCAAATTAAAAAAAATCAACTTTACTTATTTAGGACATTTAGGTCACACCATTTTCTTGTTCTTCGGACTTTTTGGCCTTTGAATTTGGGGCGAGCAAGCGAAATGTGTTTTTTTTAATTTTTATTTTAAAAACCGATTACATTGAGGCGAGTACCAAAACACAGGGGCGAACGGGACCATATATTTTATCCTTGTCTGTCTGTCCGTCCGTCCGACCGTTCGTTTGTTCGTCTGTCCGTCCGTCCGTCCGTACGAATAAAACCACAACTTTTGAGTTTTTCAGACACATTGCAACCAAATTCCAACTACTTCAAAGGAATCTTACTTTATAAGAAGTAGGTGTATAAACACTTATCTTTTGGAATATTTAAAATGGCCGCGGTTGGCATGGGGAATTCAAATTGCCTCAGATTAGGTGAACATTACACGAAGGTTGTCTAGCATCCATAGAAATGATTTTGGGTCTCAGAATTTTCAAAATGGCTGCCATCGCTATGTAAACTGGAAAAAGATGGGAAAATTCAAAGTACCTCAAATTAGATGAAACTAACAGGAAGGTAGCCTAGCATCCATAGAAAGGATTTTGGTTCTCAGAATTTTCAAAATGGCTGCCGTTGCCATTGAATTGGAAAAAGGCGGGAAAATTCAGTGTCTCAAAATCAGTTAAACTTTACAGAAAAAATGCCGGAAATGTTCTGGATAAATTTTTACAACAAGCAGCTGATCAGCAAACAGGTCCAGCAGAAGATCACGGGAGGATGTGGATTTGGGGGGTACGTTATCGTATCTAGGCACAAAGTGGAGGGTGCACAATATGAAAGTTGTTAAAATAATCAAAATAAGATTCAAAGTTTTTCAATATTTCATAGCTGACAGGCAATGATTTGTATGGGAATCCTTGCAAGTTGTATTACTTGTAAAAAGATGACACTGAACTTACTTCGCTCCACGATTGACAAAAAAGTGTTGTTCTATCGACGTCAAAAATCTCTGAGGAATATTTACTGCTTAAAATATAATTCCTTTAGAATATATAGGCATTAATATCATGAAATATGTTACAAAAGGTATCAATTTAAGCAGTAAACTGTCAATTTTGTCAGCAAACGTGAACAATTTTTTCTCAACAGGAAGCGAGGAAATAATTTAAAAATTCCGTTCGGACCGGAAAGGAGTGGACTGCTGGAACATTTTCATTTTATTTTTATTTAACTTTTGAAAAAGTACATGCGGGCAGGTCCAACGAACAAGAAATTAAATTGGCGTGGCCTAAACGAGAAAACAGCTCAATGGTTATTCTCCAAATCCTTAAATGAAAATCAGATTCTCACCACATCTCAAATTTTTATTGACTGATTTCAGATTTTCACCGGGCCATGAAAAGCGCATTTTCATATAAATTTCAATTAACCTTCATGGTATCTTGATCAATGTTCACGTTAGTGTAGAAATATTTATTTTTGAAGATTCCAAAAGTAGCTTATTTGCATTGTTAACAATTGAACCACGATTCCATGGAGCAAATATCTGTTTTTGTCTGAAGTAGAAGAAAATGAGAAAAAAAATAATCTCTCATCAAAAGAATTGCTAATTATTGTTTTGTCTGAATAGTATTTACCATATAAAACTATGCACTTTTTATTTCAGATTGATTTTAAATTTTGATTTTATTATTCTAGTGGTAGAAAAGCTTTCTGTAGGGTATACTTTGTGTCCGGCTACACCACAGTGTCCTCTAGCTTTGTTTATTCTATTTTTACTTTACATTTGGTAAAGAAATCTCAATTCTGACCATTATTCTTGCCATACATTGTTGTTGAAATATCCGCAGAATTTTGCTGTATTGTCTTACGGTTATATTGTGTGTCGAATGTCATCAGAGTTCTTTGAATAAGGCAAAGCTTTATGGTTCTGGAGCAGTCGCTTGTGGTGACCGAAACAAACATAACTTGAGAATTCATGCTTTAACAGCTGTATAGGGTATGCTTATATAAAAACTATGATTGCGATATACACTTCTTCGACAAAATAAAATGTTTCGCAGATTTATTTTTAATATATATTTTTTGAATGGTAAGTCATATGGCTTTTATATTTTGCCTGTGCAAACCTCGTTGCAACTCCGTTTAATTGATACTAGAATATTTTAGCTGTGAGTGACCTTGACCTTGGCATGTGAGCAACTGCATAAAAACTTTAACATTGAGTATATCTTTTGAATGGTAAATGATATGCTATCATATTTTGCATGTGCTTTCATTGCGGGAAGATTTTTCAGTTGGTACCAGAATATTTGACTTTTCATGTGACTATTTTCTAAAATTTCACAAGAAACGTTACATAACTTTTTAGCTCACCTGGCCTAAAAGGCGATGTGAGCATTTGCAATCACTTTGCGTCCGTCGTTCGTCCGTCAACAATTTCAAAGATCTTCTCCTCTGAAACCACTGGGTGGGCCAAATGAAATTAAACTTCACCTGAATCATCCCCAGGTAATGGCTTCTCAAACTGATGTGGGATTTTTCCGCCGGCCAACCAACATGGCCTATGCTAAAATAAGACATAGGGGTAAATGGCTGTTTTTGGCCAATAACTTGAAAACCGTTACAGATATGAAATATTTGAAAATGATCAGCATGATGAGATCTACCTACTGTGCAATTTTGAAGGAAATTGGAAAACCCGTGTAGGAGTTATTGCCCCCTTTTACCGAATTTTCAAAATTTTCATCTTTTTATACGACCGCAAAAAATTTTTGCGGTCATATATTTGTATGGTGCTGTCGTCGTTGTCGTCGTCGTTGTCGTCTGTAGACACTTTAGTTTTTGGTCAATAACTTTATTTCCAGTAGATCAATCCTCATGAAATTTTAAGATAGTGGTTTTTTTTGGTACAAATGGAAGGCTTGGAGTAGTTTTGGTAATTGTGACCCCACCCGTTTAAACATAAAGGACCAAAAAGGTTAAATCGGGTGTTTTCACTTATTTGTCTGTAGAATCTTTATTATTAATCGGATTTTGATGGGGTCTCTTTCATTGTGCTCCTGAGGAAATTTCCAATCTATGGTATGCCAACAGATTTCAAGTAGCATGTACCGTTCCCGAGATAAATGGGGCCAAAAAGGAATGAATAAAAAAAAAATTGAATATTTGTCCGATTTTGATTTTCAATACATCGGCAAACGAATACCGAAGCAAGAACGAGGAAAAGGGAAATTCTAAAATCATAAATCCAAAATTACGGCAATTCACAGCAACACGAATTGAGACAGTATGACAAAGATATAATAAAACAAACAAACATGAACAAAACGCCATAAAACTAAAGCACTAGCNGTGTGAACCCCTATAAAAACTGAGGTATCATCAGGTGCTCCGGAAGGGTAAGCATGATCTGCTCCACGCGTGGCACCCGTCACACTGCCGTTGAAAAGTCCGATTTTGTCACAGTCGGTGTTAGTCAGTCCGGTAACAAACTCTGGATCTACCCAAAGATATCTGTTCTCATTTGTGAAACAGAAACATTGTAATGGTCGTGACGACCGTAAAACTTCTGAAGTGACAATTGCAACAGTGACTGAACATACCCTTGATGTATAAGTTTTTTAGACAGTAATTTCGCTCTGTTGAGAAAATCGCTGTAGAAACTACAGGCACTGCAATAGCGAATGAGTTGTGAAATGTACACGCCATATGCCGGAGAATTGGAAATATTACTGTTCAAAAACGGGAAGTTCACTATTAGATATTTTTACTATTCATCGTCGAAACCGAAACCGAATCCAAAACCGAGACCGAAACCGAAACCACATCATACAGAATGAATTTTGTTTTGTTTCTCTTTATTGCATGAACAGTAAGTGTCTATTGTATGGCAAGCCATTTCGGAATTATTCCTAATATTTATAGTAAAAAAATCATCATTCATCTCAATCTAGGACAGCAAATAAACATGTTTTCTGACCTTTTTTGTATCTGTATGCCTGTTGATCTGAATATTTCGCGATTTCTGAGTGCATCTATATTTTGTCTTTAATCATGAATGAAAGACTGAAAGATTGAAGATCAAAAATTATTCACAAGTTTGAATTCAAATAAAATTCATAAATCAAAGCGAACGTAATGCTGGTCTCGATAGACATTAACAACAAATTGTAAAATAAGTTAAGCCTACCAGGAAAAATAAATTAAACGAATTTGTTATTTGTATTTTAATAATTTGAGTAAGAAATCATATAGACTTCAAAATGTATTTTATTTTATCTGCACTGAAGAGTCATAAGTTGTCGAAATGTGCATATGCAGAAACAAAATCCATAGTGACTTCAGTGTTTTGTTTTTTTATTCAACTGGGCAAATGCCTCTACTGTTGGAGTGTTGGTCCCCGAGAGTAATCAGCAAACCAGTTTCCAGTACTTCGGTGCTTGCCCGAAAATGGATCTTATTTGGAAACTTTTATTATCTTAATTAAAAAAAAATGTGTTAAAAACTAAGGATTATCTCCTTCTTGCATAGCTCTGTCCCCAGCTAATTTTGGCTTTTATATTTAGATCTTATTGGTTACTTGTTCTCTACCTGTTTTTACATGTATTTAGGGTCATGGACTTCCAATTGTTTCGACTCTTTCTGCACTGAAAAGACATAAGTTGTAGATATGCGCATATGCAGAAATGAAATTCACAGCAACTTCGATATTTTGTTACAGAAAGGTACTTGTGACCATTTTTGGGCCGATAGTATAGCAGATTCGCGAGACATTTCTTTGTTTTAGACCAGATTTTAACAAATCTCTAGAGCAAGGGTTTTTTCATAGCGTGATTTAAGTATACTGTCTAAACTCTATCTTGATTCATTTTTTTAATCTGTTTTCAACATTTACTTTAAAGAAGTTTATATATTGCAATATACAAATTTCTTTATTTAAATATGGTCTCAAAAGTAGGATTTTTAATTTGCAGGTTAAGCTCAATCTTTAGAAATGACCTGAACAATTCAATTTTCTTAATATCTTTTTGAATCGATTTTATATGTTGCGATATACAAACTTCATGACTTTTAGCATGAAAATGTTGGCAAAGTAATATGTTTAGTTTGTGATTTGAACTCAATATTTATAGGTGAACAGAAAATTTATGGCCCTTCAAATGTTATTTAAAATATCCTGTTATAAAAGGGTTTAAGTGTTGCAATGTTCAAATTTCATCAATTGCACCAGAAATTATGTATTAATAGTAATGTTTTAACTCTGTGGTTTAAACCCATTGTTTGACCATGACCAAAACAATTTAGGTTTTCTATATTTTATTTCATGATATGCTTTTGAAGGAGTTTTAAATGTTGCGATTAATAAATTTCATGAATTTTTGCTTAAATTAACAACAACAACAACAAAAAAAAAAAAACAAAAACAAAAAACTAAAAGTCATACCTTGAAATCAAAATTTTTGAAAATGCTTTTGTCATTTCCAAAGATAATATGCAGACTTGGATTTTTTTCTTTTAGACCTTATCAATGCTAAAATTCATTAAATTTATATATCGCAACATATAAACTTTCTGAAAAAGGACAAGTTAAAACAAAATTTTCAACAAAATAAAATAAAATGAAATAAAATGGATAAATCAATAAATAAAAAAATTGAACTGTTTTGTTCATTTTTAAAGTCTGATTTAATCGCAACATCTTTCTCATCCTACTTTTTATGCTAAAATTCATTAAATTTGTGTATGGCATCATATAAAATTCTTTCAAAGGATATGATAAGAAAGACGAAAAAGGTCGAATTAAGCCGCAGACTAAAGATCTAATTGGCACCAGGGTGCACAAGCGGAGTTGCAACTTCAAATATTATGTGACCAAGTTAATGTGAAGACCTGAATATTTCTAAAATTGTCTATTTATTTTCTTTCCTACCTAATATCCGAATTCTATGAATTCAAGAAGGTCTATTTTCTATTTTCATGTCTTGACATTTCAATATATAAATCTGTTTTTCGTCACTGTGACCTTCACTGACCTTGACCTCTGACCTACTTTATTAAAAATCAACAGGGTTCCTCCCCACCTGGTATCCAACAATAAATCCAGGGTTCTTTTAATAGGATGTAGACTTTTTGATTTATCATCCAGAAACCAAATTTTTCTCAAATTTTCAGTATATTTTCAGTCAGAGTGACCTTGACCTTTGACCTACTTTTCTCCAAAACCAATAGGGTTCCTCCAATCCTGGTATCGAACAACATATCTAAGTTTCATTCCAATGGAATGTAAACTTTTTGAGTATCATCCAGAAACCAAATTTTTCTGAAAATTTCAGTCTATTTTCGGACACCGTGACCTTGACCTTT
>MJUU01038618.1:0-13161 GCA_002080025.1 Modiolus philippinarum | reverse complement strand
ACAAACTAATTTCATATGGTACAGATCACCCGGATTTAACGTGTACGTAGAATAAAATGATATTCCGACAGTAATGATCAAGTTTGTGAATGCAAGGTTGATCACCAACATATCATGTTTAGTCCGCAAACATTTGTATTTTAAAAAGACAATTATGATGATAAAATTACTAATATACGATGACGCAGTTAGCGTTGTTAAGATGGCTGCAACAATTGTTTCATATTCATCCAACTTACTGATCTCCGACGTCAAATTGATGTCATTTCCGAACTCTTTCTTGCTTATGTTCATGTCCGTTTTGTACACACTAAAATCCATATCCTAAGCGCCTTTGTAATGAATCTTTTCAGAATCTAAATATTGTTTAATGTCGATTCTTTAGAACTGGTCCCTTTCCTACTGGGTAATTGTTGGCTTTCTACTATCAAATCTAGAATGTGATTTCTACTGCTGAGTCGAATTTTGAAAATTTTTCAGTGTTTGATACGTACAGTTTATCATTAAACATCAATATTTATGTAAAGAATCAAACTGTGCGGCATTCCTACGCTCAATAGCCTGATTCACTGCCCACAATTGTAAACGGTTAAAACAAACTGGAATTTCGCTTTGTCTGTTAGCTAGGGCAAATTTCCGAACACAAACAGGTTTGGGTCCAAATTAATATCAATTCTGAAACCAAAAAAAGACATTAAAAGTATTATTTGGAGCCTTTGAAAGATCTAATTCATATTTGAAGTATTCTTATATGTATACAGTTAATGAAAATATAATGTAAATATCATCATTTTGCCAACGCAATTATAATACATATATCTGATTATCTGTATTTTTTAATTTATCTGTATTTTATTCAGAAACTTCCAAAAATGTTTGGTTTGTAATTAAATCGGATCAAATGTAAACACGGGTAAATCAAAGTTATTGATTCAAATGAGTAAGAAGGAAAATTAAAGTATTTGCAATTATGAGTCCACATGTATAAATAATTAATACAATCTAATCACAGTATAGGAACCTGTGCGCCTGAAATATCTGATATACGGTTTTTCTGTATGCTGTTTAACGTTTTTCTATAAAAAATACACGACAAACATACAAGTCTGGTAAGTATTGACCATATTCGGAGATGATAAATTCAGCGACATTTCCCACTTTTTTCATTTCAGCGACATTATCATTTCAGCGACAAAAAGCATATAAATTCAGCGACAATTTATTTTATCAATTCAGCGACATTTACCTGTAAAACTTAGAGGTGGGTAGGATTTTTTTGCAAGATATATAATATTTACAGTAACATATTTACTGTTCATAGAAGCTGGGACTGTTATATTAGTCCCAGATAGACGTAACTTTTCATTTTAAAATTGACAGTTGTTTTGACGATCAAATATTACATATTTGTATCTTTCAATATTCATCCTTATTCGTGTACATGTAGAATTATCAGATCTTTAAGGTTTGTTCAACATTAAGAAAGAGTTTTTAATGCACAGATCACCATGTAAGTTTGTTCTTGAACCCATCCATAAGGCTTTCTTTACATAGTTATCTGTCTCCATTTCCAGGTTATTTGTTTTCTGTCAAATACAAACTCTAGTCTATAGTTTTTTTTTTATGTTGAGAATGTTATTGGACACTTCAGGTCAAATTATAGTTTGTTTCTGTTAGAAAATATATAACGGCTTTTATCTATATAAGGCCCCTTGACTAGAATTGAGGTACTCATTTTCGCCTTCTACTACACAGAAGTTCCTGCAAAGACACTCTCGTATTCATAGACGTTGAACTAATACCTTTCGAGAACTACCTCTATCTGGTACTCTGTCTACTTGACCTTTTTGAAAATTTACATCAATGTATATGTAATTTATTTCCCTATAAGAAGTTCTATTTTATTCTATATTTCTATATAATTTATTTAAAATTCGGCGTCGCTGAATTCATATATAATACGTAGAAAAGACGTCGCTGAAATGATATACGGAATAACTCAAAAAATGTCGCTGAAGTGATAGTCGCTGAAATGATACTGTCGCTGAATTTATACGCACCATATTCTCTTGTTCCGTGATACATTTTTATGTCCTACCTGTTGACCAAATGTGAATAACGGATTGATGTATAGGGGTGACGTTTTTGAGAAGAAATAAGGTGTTAACAAATGTAAATATGTGCAAGAATCGGTGATCTCAGCAGTCATTCAGAAGTAAAAGACCAATTTCTTGGCTCAAATGTGTCTTTGTCTGTCTATATTTATATGGTTAGTCCATTAAAGGCTAGGCAACATATCCACAAAAGGATAACCTTCTGTGCTTTCTTTTTGATAGTAAGAATACCCATTTTGCAAAAATTTCAACTGTATTCTGTTAACAGTTGTGCTGTTTGTCTGTTTACTGTTACAATTGTAAGCTTATTACAGTTTTTCTTATATTGTATTGAAATTGCAAGAACCTTTATAATGCAGCTACCTATATAATCAAAATTTTGCATGAGAGCGTGACTCATCTTTACACTCTGTGACAAGAAGTGTTTAGTTTTCTATGAAAAACAGCCAAATAATTAACTCTTTAATTTCAGTGACGTGGCATTAAAAACTAGAAATCTCAATTTGACAATATCTGAGAATATTACACACTGTGCACAACGTAAACCCCTTTGAAATGATAAAATTTTTCCTTTTTTTATCAAAAATGCTGAAATGGCTCACTCGGCCTGTTAATTATTCAAGAAAACGTAAAAAAGGACACAAATTAGACCGTCAATGAGATCATTCAGGCGCACAAGTTCCTGTACTGTGCTAATACAACTTTGAGATTGAACTTGATGTATTCCTGGAAACAGTATTTTCATAGAAATGTGCAGTGAAAAACAAATATTTATTTTGTAAAAATATGGGGCTTAAGACTTTGGGTATCGTACCAACCGGCGCATTTCATTTGGGCGCATTAGTATTTCATTTGGGCGCAAAATTTATTTCAAATGGGTGCAAAAATTTACTTCATTTGGGCGCAAATAAAAATCTTTCATTTGGGCGCATTTTACTCGTATTTTACCGAATAATAACATAACAACAATAGCTTATTGAATTAAATAATGTGATATGATGGGAAAATGTAACAATACAGGTGTAAACAGTGTCTCTTCCGTTATCAACATCATGTTAATATCGTATACAATTGGCTGAAATTTAATTGTGGTGAACATTTTAGCGAATCTGTAAAATATTGATGGACAATTAAGCCAACCATAATTAAAATGAGACTAATATAACATATATTACTCCCAGACTTAATGTAATACACAGGTGATCTTTAGAATAAAATAATAAGTATAGAAATTAAATAAAAATGTATTTATTTAAAAGTGAAGGTATCATAGTGAGGTTGGAGATAGTTTTATGGAAGATTTAATATGTGTTTTACCAAAACAGAACGACTAGGATTCACAAAAGCTTGTTTAAGGTAGCACAACAGTCGTCTGAAGAAAATTTTCGGTCCCTGACTTTGAAAACCTGTAACTTTGTAATTAATGAAGATATAATGACAAACCAGGTATCAAATTAAAGGAAATGATCATATTTACTCTTTATGCTCATTTCAAGAGTATTCCTTTTAAGTATCAATGTCTAATTTACCATATTTGGCAAAAATTTGAGTTTTTGAGGCAATATTTTTAAAAAGAAAATAACTTTTACATCTTTAAAGATAGCTGAATTCTGTTTGCTTTATCTGAAAGATCCATTAAAATGCAACAAAACTGTGTCTCGGATTTTTGATATAGGGTCTGGTTTAAAATTGAATTAATTCAAAATTTTGAAAAAGCAAAATTTCTTAGAGTTTAAATTTAAAATTAATTTAATTTTAAACCAGACCCTATATCAAAAATCAAATTTTTGCCTAATATGGTAAATTAATCATTGATATTTAAAAGGAATACTCTTTAAATGAGCATAAAGATTCAATTAAATCATTTGCCTTTAATTTGATACCTCGTTTGTCATTGTATCTTTATTAATAACAAAGTTACAGGCTTTCAAAGTCAGGGACCGAAAATTTTCTTTAGAAGACTGTTGTGCTACCTTAAAAGGTATTCTTATGAAGAAAGCAAGTAGGAACATTTTGTTAGATCTCTTTTTTCAACTACCGGACAAATACCAAGTTATATCTGTCATACATGCGTTGTTCTTATGTTGTACTTGCGTTTTATTTTATTTTATGTCGATAAAATGTCCATTTTCTTTTCCCCAATTTCGCAAAAATATCCTTTTAGAGGTTTCGCTAAAACGTACATCTTTTGTCGATAAAACGTCTCATTCTCTCGTTAAAATCACTTCATTTGGCTAAAATGTCCTCCAACGCATATATTTTATGTAAATATATGATATATTTACCTGTAACTTACTTACCTGTACAATTTACCTGTGTGAAATATGCACCCATTTGAAATACTTTTCTTGCGCCCAATTGAAATACCCCTACTTTTTAAAATGCGCCCAAATGAAATGCGCCCGTACCAACGTAATAAGTCATCTTCTAATATAAATTTGCCGGTGATGTTTGTGTGTCTTTGGTTTATTCTCGTCTCGAGCTTGCATAATTTGTTACGAACGGTGGTAAGAAGTAGAACATTACTATTTGCATGTAAATTTTGATCTAAAATTTTGTATATTATACATTTTACACGTTACGCTTTTGGTGTGAATGCCAAAATATTTGAAAGTAATTAAAATGCTATCCAGTTGATTTCCATATTTTTTTTATTTTCCTTTCAAACGAATATATATTATATTAGTTTCAATTGGTTTAAGTATACATTAAGATCATAGAGCCCGAATGTCTTTAAATTAGGTGGACTAACTCTTGTTCCAGAGAATATTGGCAGGATGCAGAGTTATACAATATAATTTATCATGAAAAGAAAATATTTAATCAAAATAATTCCTTCTTTCGTTACGGAGGTTTAAACTTCCAAATATGTTCAATTTTTTCCAACTGCAAAACCAAACCTTGCTTATGACATACACTATAAGCCAAGTGCGAATCGAGTAAAAAAATTATCACTAGCAATGACATAAATTAATCATGTTAATTCGTCAAATTACAGACAAAATTTTTATTATTTCATATTTTCTCCATTTCTGAGTATTAAAATAGTATAAACGACACCGATTAGCATTCAAAATAAATTAAGTACTTGTGTACTAAACATCCTGGGTATTTAAATCCAAATCGAATCCACCTAGCTTTCGTTTTTCAACTGGTTATAACAACAACGAAAATTCGTGCAGAACTACTTGTAGTAACGCACAAGGTAAGTTTTAATGTTATAAGGGTCTATTTTTAGATGTAAATAATCCAATAAAGCTAAAATTCAGCAATTACGGTGTTACATATCCGCACAATCAACCTTTTTCCATAGCGCATCTAATATATATGAAACAATTATTCATGCCAACAAAGTGGGTAATTTACCTGTTGGTATCCATTATTGAAGTTAACGTCACAATTATTAATGCCAAATATAAGTATTTAAATATCTGTACAGAACAGACTTACGCCAATTACAATCTATTAAAATACACATTTTTCCCTTTTTAAGTATTTGTGTCATAATATCTTAATAATTTTGTATATATTTTCCACAGTATAAGTTTGGGAACATATGAGTTTGACACAATAAGGGAAACACAGCTTCTGTTAAAATATTATGATAAATGAGAGAAAAATCCCGAAATCCAGTAAAGGAAAAAGCTGAAAAAATGCTTAATTGATAAATGAAAACAGGGAGTGAGCCCATGCATTGTTAACATGAGAGAAAAGTACTAATTTATACATTGCTTTCTTACTCCTGAAGGGGGATGGGTGTTCTTGGAATTGGAATTCCATTTTCTGGATATCGATTTTTTCTAATTTTATGCCGAATTTAGGTATAACACATCTACAGTCTATTATTTTTCTTCAACCGATACTGAAAGGAACTCTTAGGCTTGCGCTCTGTCCGCCCGTGCGTTCGTCTGCTCGTCTATCTCACTTTTTACTTTGTGTTTGCAGATGTTCAGATGATATTTGGTATATTGTCTGCCACCATGAGTCACAAACCAGGTTTGATTTTGGTTCGGATCCATGGCTTTATGACCTAGTTCTAACGTTTTATTTATTCCGAAATGAAAAAGTTTTACTGCATTTAAAACGAAATAAAGCTAGATATTATGAAATAGAATGTCATATCTGATGGCTATGAAACATTATCCGTAAAATATTTTCCATTTTTGATTCATTTGGTGAAAGGGAGAAATTTCACAGGTATTTGAATGTCACACCCGGATAACATTATCTCTTACAAAGTTAAAGCGCTTTGACTTATAAAATTTGAAATATAAATTTTCTGGATTTTTTTTTTCTAAACTGTTGCAGAGATTCATCTGATATTTGGTATGTGAGTATATTACTTACTACGAATTGAATAAAGTGCGAGTTTGGTTCTGGTGCACCAATCGTTGATGTTATAATGGGTATTGGTCTCAGACAATTTCTGTTAAATGTGATTTTTAAAATTAATTTCGATGATTTAGATATTACGGCTCTACATGTTAGCCCTCAGTGTTTATGTTTACAAAGTTTTGTAACTGTGTAATTGATATATGTAACATGTACTGCAATGGAAAACTGTTAAGAATGATTGTTATTTATAAATATTAATATGGTTTTAAAAAGGAAAATAAATCCCCAGCACCCATTGCATATCTTAATTATTTTCTCTAGGTTGTTCATGCATTGCTTTGTGCTGAAACACTTTGTATCATCTTTAATTGTTTCGCCATATATTCTTATTGAAATGTCCCGTATCCCCTTTTTCCAAACATAACATTTTAAACGAGTAACGCATTATGGAAATAGAAATGCATTCAATTTCTAATACTTTAGATTCAATGATAGATGCTTGCATCTGATATGGAAAGCCGACATTCGGACAAAATGAGGACCTTTGTAACCATGTGCCTTAAGATACCAATTCTAGCGGCTATCTTTGATGAGTTGGAAACATAAAAATCATAAACTTTGAAGAGGAATACCCATGGCCTATCATAATCCATAAGATTCACTTGTATTAGGCGAATTTGAGGAGATCTTTGAACATGATGTGCTGTATTCCTTGCTGACGGCCACCTTGGACGAGGAGCTAACATGAAAACTACTAAGTTTAAAGGGCCTAACAAAAGACTATTTCAAAAAAATAATCCAGACTATTCCGTCTCATACGATCATTGAAAAAGTATTTAATAGATATCAGTCCCATGAGAGGGTAGAATGTTCGGTCCAAACTCTGATTCTCGGTTCATTTCGTTATTGATACTAAGATAAACATTTCTTTTTACTGTCTGCCACTTTTCAATGGCAGTTGCTTTTTAGTTGCTGCCGGACACTACCATAAAGAAAGCGTCATACAAACGGTTATACCAACATTTCCTTTAAAATACCTATACAAAGTCCGGTCCATTGCGTTTCACAATTTTTTTTCTGGTTGTTTTTGTTTGCCTTTGGGCTTTGGCTTTTGAAAGAAAAGGGAGAATATTTATCATATAAATTGATTTAAGTTTTCTGTCATTCAGTGCAGCTAATATCAAACATTTAGAGGATTTAGAATTTAAAATATGCTCACATGTATGAAAGAGAAATATCATAAAGATTCTACAATAAACGCTTATTTTGTCTAAGCAGAAAAAAATCAAATGATACAGCTGTATTTCATTTCAACGCAGTCTTTCAATTGCTGCTATTCAACACATGCAGGTTTTGCATTTTAAAAATGTGTTACCCGCTTAGGGTAATATTAAACATTGCAATACCAATAATCAGACAGAGAACAAAAACACTAAAAACCTAATTCCAATACCTAGTGAAGACATAACGTAAACATGTAAGTGTATTCTTAATTAGTTCATTTTCTTATTAAAAAACACCGCCGTGTGTTGAAATGAACTTTTTATTTTAAATGTATAAATATAGTTGACTGCACTAATCATTCATTCATTCATTCATTCTTTATTTCCTCCATCTAGAGATTAATGACAATATATAATTACACAAATTCAAACATTACAACATAAACATATATACATACTAAATAAATAATAGAAAAGTGTGTTAATATAGAATACTACATCAAGATATCTAAAATATTCCTGACGACATTACATGCATGTAGTTCTGCTGTAATACGCAGCAGATTTAACAATATGAATGAAGCACAAACGACGAAAGCCGTCTACATCAGAATCACTCAGAAAAGTACGGGGTTGCTTCCCAAGCATTAAACGAAATAGCTGTTCATCGTAACATTCACTCAGTTCTGCATAAAGCTCGACTGGAAAATTTTCTATTATTAGGTTCCAAAATATTTCATAAAGCTCTGTGACAGCTAAACAACTTACACATGCATGAACCATTAAATCATAAAAAGTTCTACCGCATAAGTAACACACCTGTTCATCCAAATTCGGCACAGTAGCAATTATTTTGGCAATATATGTGGCAGTTTTTATTTCAGAACTATTTTGAGGAAATGTCCAGATAAATGATTTAGTAATTTCAGGATGTATATCTATAAACCTACGGAAGTCAGTGTCTGAGTGAACACGTTGAAGCCACTCATCATCATGTTTTTGATATACAGATTCTTGAACAATCTTTTTCCAACATTGTTTAGTGGGAAACTGTCCTTCAACTATGTATGTGTTAAGATAGTCTAACAGGCTGTACTTTTGAAAAATGTTTAATATTTCGGGAATGAATCCAACATGATTTCCTTCTTTTAGCAGACACGTATAAAGTCTTTGAAGCATAATTTGTTTCGGTAAAGAATGATAGTCCATGGAACACAACTTCCCAAAGAAAAATAGTTTGCGTTTTTCTACCTCGCAACGAATATTTCGAAGTCCGACCATACTTTCACATATGTGGGAACGCGTGTTTGTTGGAAGTCTCTGAGCATGTTTCACAACAAAGTGTTGAAATCTATTAAGTAAGCTATAGTCCTGATTTTTCAAATTACACCATACTTCGCACCCGTATAAAACAGATGGTAAAACGACTGACTTATATAACTGTATTAAGACCAAGGGGTTTGTGTGTTCATTTCTAATAATTGAAATTCCAAAGTAAGCGTTTCGTCCTTTTCTACATGCGTTTGATGTTCGTGATAAACTCGAAAAATGACCGTTCAATTCAATACCTAGGTGGATGTGATTATCGTTTACCGGAATGCTTTCGCCACTTATTTTCCAATCAAAGTCAGTTTTAGCTGAAGATTTAGAAAATTGGACAACACAAGATTTTTGCCCATTGAATTGGAAACGCCACTTTTTAGCATATTCTGAACAAATGTCAAGCAGTATTTGAAGACCTCTAGGATTAGTTGACATGCATGTAATGTCGTCAGCAAGAGCAGGTGCACAACATTTTAAATCATTTATACTAATAACATGTGAAAGTTTTTCTAATTCAACAAAAATATCATTTATGAAGACTAAGTATAAAAAACCTGACAATACCCCACCCTGTCTGACTCCTTCTTTGACTTCAAAGTATTTTGATGTGCATTGGTTAACAATAATTGCACTTTTTGTTTCACTATAAAATTCGTTTATTATCGACCACATTTTCCCTGATATACCTAATTTATATAGCTTATAAAACAATGCATATATATATATATGCCTTTTTAGACTACCGTTACTTCAAATATGATATTATAAAATAACAATTTTCCTCTAAAGTGATTTTATTCTTGTTTTCAAAATATTAACAAACGGGGTTCAATGATTGACAGTGATATAAGATCGCTGGTTGACCGTAGTAATTTCTGGCTCGATTCGCACTTGGCCGATAGTGACATAGATTATTTCTGATTATTAAAGCAATTATTTCTGAAACAATACGAAGAATATTAATAATTTTTCTATATTTTTAACTTTCATTTATAAAGGCGTCTGTTATGTTTGAAATGATTTTATCAGTATGTTGTGTTTTTTTCGTATTAACTAAATTCATGACTATCAAAAAATAAACATAAACAAATATACATATTTGCCGAATGCCCTGGACAGCTAGGATGGACACCGGATTTATTCGTAAAGATATGACATACAACAGTTTAAATAGTTTAGAAAAACAATATAACAGATAAATTCTGAATGAAATGTAATTAACGTAATAAAATGTGAACTTACAAAAATGTTATATAATCTCCTATCACTGACGATCCCCCCCCAAAAAAAATTAACTCGGTCAGACTAAAGCGTAGTGGAAACCTGTGTCCAAAACCCAATGCTCGAAGGACCGCCTCAAGAGGTATACTTTGGACAGTATATACATAATAAAAAAAAATAAAGAACACATAGGAAAAATAAGCATTCACATTGATTTTTAAATAAAAAATAATATGAAATGTGAAAAATAGAAACCATACATTGAAAATGAAAAAAATGTAACTTGACACGACTGTCGGGTAGAAAGTGCCTTACTGGAATTTCACGTGACTACGTAGTCGAGCACACCGTTACTACAAATATTTCCCGCTATACTTCGAAACGCGGGAAAATTTAATTATTTGCAGTATACAGTGTCGGTAAGGCAGTTCTTTTAGGTTAAAATTGTTTTTTACAAGAATGTACAAAACTTTACCGTACGAATAGTGGCCCTGTTAAAACAATTAAAACAACGCAAAGCAACAGTTACTGATCGAAGAAAGTTTGATGCAGTTCCTTAAATATTTAATCGAAAAGGTTTGTCGTTTTTTCCCCATTTGGTCTTTTTTATTTATTTATTATTATTATTTTTTTATTTATTTTTTTTTTTTTAATATATTTATTTATGTTATTATAATTATTATTTTTGTTTTGTTTTCTTTTTTCTTTGGGGGTGTTTTGGGGTTGCAAAAAATATGCGTATTGCGCTTAATTTCAAAGAAAATAACGCCAACAAGGCCTAAAATTATAGGTAAATTAACATTTTGTACCCGACCAGACCTGTGAAGGACCTTGACCCGAAATTATGCCACATCGCGCCCAGAAGAAGAACGTAGGATACATAAATAAAGGACTAAATATAGTATCGTGTGCGTTTTGTCACATGTACATTTGTGTACATTCACTCCATATCCTTTCATTTTTATTACACTGACTCATCTTTGGTCATTCAATCACACTTGACTACCCAATGCACGAGGGGAGGGGGTCACTCCCTACACAACCCTACCGGTTGCTGCAATAAATCAACTATTAATAGTCGGTCTATGTTTCAGTACATTCCTGCAGTGAAAATATTTCTTACGTTTATAGCCCAATATAATTGCATTACTTTTATCCGTAATTTTGTTCCTTTATTTTCCAATGGGACTGTTGCACTATCTCTAGTTACCGTGTCCGCCGCTAGGTTCGTTAGTGAACTGAGTTACGAAGGAAACATGGAGGGAGTTTCTGTTTTCGCTCCGAAGATAAGATATCTATTATTTATCATGTAAACGTTGGAAATGGAAATCTTTTTCTGATTTACAATGGACGGATTCATAACTAAATGGGGCGACAAAAAACAGTGGGGCGGCACAAAAGTATACAATGGGGTGGATTTCAAATGAATCAAAGGGGCAGAAATAACATATAATATGATAGTGTTGTAAAAAAGAATAACAGACAAAATACAACCACTTTTCCAGTATACTGAACAATTTTGGACCACTGTAAACCATCAAAATGTAGCACATTCTTGTGTGTGTCTGTTCTGGAATAAAATTTACGAATTCAAATCTTCAGTGTTTGGTTGTTCTTTAGTTTCCCATTTGTTGAAATAAATATCTATTCAATCTTCGCTCATTTGTTGCCCATAATTGAAACCTTTCTATGTAAACAGATCAAATACAGTTTATGAAAACGAAAAATCATTGACTATATGAACTGTGAAACATTCAAGTTGCTATATACACCGCACTAGTGAGACCTCTAATCTGCCATACGAAGGTCAAACTATCATCATTAGCCTACCGGCGATCAAGGGGCGATATGATAGAACTTTATAAGATCTTAAATGAAAAATATGATGAACAAGTTGCCACTTTTTTACCTCTGCGGGAAGATTCCAAGACACGTTGGCACAATTTGAAATTATACAAAGACAGATCAAGACTAGACATCAGAAAATATTCATTTACACCATTGAAAGGACAGTTGATATTTGGAATAATCTACCATCATCAGTAATTAATGCACCATCAGTAAAACCATTCGAAGGAAGACTTGATAGATTTTGGGAAAATCAACCTAGAAAATATGGTTATCTAACCCAGAATATCATCGGTATTTGAATATGAAAAAGAAAGGAAATGGGGTAAATATCTTTTTTCTTTTTTGAAAATTTGTATAGGATTGGAATACACGTTTCTAAAAATCAGAAATTTTGTTATAAGATAAATGCAAGGATGAAAAGTAAATATAAATAAATAAAACTAAACTTAAAAAATGACCGGCTTTTATTCTATGCATTTTAGCATTTTAGATTTTATTGAAACTGAATATTCTATTAAATGCAGTTTACTGCTACATGTCAAATGTCATCTAGTCGAATTCAATAACACCTATATATTGATAAACCTGTATATTGAAAGGTGTTGAGGATGGTAAATGTTTTGCAAACTGCGTGGGGTAAGGTAAACCCTCTCAGGTAATTTGCAATCAGGTGAACGATTTTTCTCTCAAATTTTGATTAAATTACAATCAGAACAAAGATTGAGCTAGATAATGAGATTGTTTTGTATGTATTACGCATAACAGAAAAAAAATTAATAAATAACAACAAAAGCATAAAAATAAGAAATATATAAAAATAACAAAATAAAAAAAATAAATGTCTTTTATTTGAAAATAATATTTAAAACAATAAGTTACAATAGGCTCGAATTATAAAAACTTTAAATTTCTGAACAACCACGGATTATAAAGGAAAAACCGCATTCAATTGAGTATTTCAAAACTGGTTCTTAACAAAACGGCTTCATATATCGACAAGCCATTTCCTGTATTAAAAGTTGAAACACGGAATTGGATCAATTACTTTGTATGCCAACAATCCTTGAACACAAGGATTGTTAACAATCCTTGGA
>MJUU01038615.1:33254-45499 GCA_002080025.1 Modiolus philippinarum | reverse complement strand
TTCGTTATTTACCTTAAAGTTTCTTTTTTTTATGAATTTTTAATTTTAATTTAATTTAACCGCATACAATAGTATTACTTGTAATGAAATAAAAATCGATTGCAGGAAATCACTGATGGGATATCTCTTTCACTCACCATTCAAAATATTTTCATACTAAACAATATATTTACATTAACATATATTAACAAGAGTATGTTGTGCACACTATAAAAACACAGTCCAGTACCTTTTCTTAATTACCCATTGTCTACTTATCATCTCCGCTTTCTCTTGACTGATTGATTGGTGTTATACGCCGATTTCAGCAATATTACACATAAATTCAGCTATATCGATGTCTTATCTGTTAATATAGAGATAACAAGAGCTGTCGCCGAATGGCAACCAAGTATACCCCCACTCATTGAACCCTGGACCAAAAATTCATGTTTACACTACATTTTGTAATCAAGTCCACATTTCGTCAAACAAGAATTACACATCTGACAGGAGTCAAAATAAGACGTTCCTTACAATTAACCATATTGAGGCTGTATACCAATTTTGAAATCAATCCCTCTTGTAGAAGCTGAGAAAAATGTGACGAAAAATTCATTTTTTCACTACATTTCGTAACCAAGTCCACATTTCGTCAAACAGGAAATACACATCTGACAGGACTCAAAAAAGGACGTTCCTTACAACTAACCATATAGAGGCTGCTTACCAATTTTGAAATCAATCCCCCTTGTAGAAGCCGAGAAAAATGCGACGATAAATTCATGTTTCCACTACATTTCGTATCTAAGTCCACATTTTGTCACACAGGAAGTACATATCCAACAGAACTCAAAATTGGACGTTCCTTACAACTAACCATATAGAGGCTACATACCAATTTTGAAATCAATCCCTCTTGTAGAAGCTGAGAAAAATGTGACGAAAAATTCATGTTTTCACTACATTTTGTACTTAAGTCCACATTTCGTCAAACAGGAAGTACATATCCTACAGGACTCAAAATAAAACATTCCTTATAACTAACTATATAGATGCTGTATACCAATTTTGAAATCAATCCCTCTTTTAGGAGCTGAGAAAAATGCGACGAAAAATTCATGTTTTCACTACGTTTTGTAACTAAGTCCATATTTCGTCAAACAGGAAGTACACATCCGACAGGACTCAAAATAGGAAGTTCCTTACAACTAACCATATAGAGGCTGCTAACCAATTTTGAAATCAATCCCTCTTGTAGAAGCTGAGAAAAATGCGACGAAAAATTTTTTTCCGACGAACGGACGGACGGACGGACGAACGGACGGACGAGGTGAATCCAATATACCCCCCTCTCTAGCGAGTGGGGGTATAATTTGGGGTATTGAACAATCGCATAAAAAAGTAAAGCTTAAATTCTATGAAAGACCTTCCGCTTGGAGAGAGAATTTTATAAGACACTGTATGTATATACGTACATTCGTGTGTGCATAATATCCCCGAGGTATATACTTGGCTCAATACTAGCGTATGCATGCTATGCAGTAGAGCAATATGTATTCGAACTTCTGTCAATCATCCTAAAATTTCTTTCAGCAAAATCTAAAAATGTGTCCCTTGATATTTGGACATGGAAGTTGAAAGAATGGAAATGACTAACATTTCATATATCAAGTACACCTATAATATCACAATTATTCTATGACATTTAGTAGCATGAATTGTACGACCAATAAAATGTAAATCATTGCAATTCAACATTTCCCAGATGTCTGTGGCAAAAGTTTGACAAATCAGTTTTTGCTTCATGAATTGGCAGATACAAAAGGGGATTCCGGGATTAAGACCACTTTAACGGGAAAATACAATTCGTACAGATATCGTGCATTAATTGACAACAATGGAAACGTAAAGCCTGGAACCCTCCTTTTTTACTTTTTACTTTTCCCAGTAACTTCGGTATTTAGTTATTTTACTATAATTCTTTTTTTTTCGAAGGCTTGATCCGCCAGGAAAAGAAAACCGGTGAAAGTTTACTTCGAGGTATTGATCGACTTGTGGTTAACATATAAATTTATTTAAAAGTAAATTTTGTTGAGTCCGTTGAAAGTCTCCCCGCGCTTGAGGTGTATGCTCTTATAATATTACAGTTATGGCATGTTTGTTCGTGTGAGAATTTCTCATACGTTTACTTATGTCTAATTCATTTATTTTTTTCAATTTGGCTGTTCAATATTTTCATTGTTTTTACTAAAATGTTATAATCTGTACACACGACTATTTTTGCCCTTTCAACCTAAGTTACACTGCAAGGTTTGCCTACAACTATTTAGATGTGCCCTGTGTTGTCTATTGATGTTGTTTTTGTCCTTATTTTTGTCTTTTGTTGGGCTACTTAATGACAAATATTAATAGGCTTTTCTTTTTTTTCTCATTGACCACTCCCGACATGTGTTGCTTCAATGATATATTTTAGCTGCAATCGATGATGCTCAATATTTTTGTCAAGAATACCTTTTAAGTGCACGCTAGGGGCCTTCTTGATCTCGCTTGACGGGTGAATATTGTTCACCTCTTGTTAAAGACCATCATTCGACAGGAATAAAAGACCTGTCCTTGATAAACTGGAGCTTTCTACTTATCGTGCGCGTTTTTGTCACATGTACATTCACTCCATATCCTTTCATTTTTCCTATGAGGCTATAAGAGTGAAACATTTATCCGTATAAGTTTTTTTTATACATCTCGCTTCAGCGGGGCGGTATATAGTAATCATGGAGTTCGTTCGTTCGTCCATCCGCCACAAGGATACAAATTTTGTTGCAATACTCTTCGTAGACTCTTAACTTTATTAAAAATACATTTTGTAAGAATCTTCAATGTATAAATTATTTTAAATTTGGAATCTTATGATTTTTGGGGTTTTATACAGGCGTCACACTGTCCCGAAATTGGCAAAAGATGCCCAAACGATTATAGAATTTTGAAGTTTATGCGAAGATGGCCCGAAATAGGTCAATATGTATATTTAGCCAATCATTTTTTTGCAGCAGGTACAACGATGGCAACCGAATTACAATAAATGATTCTCGTTCTGATTTGTATTATCTCGAAGTGCATACGTCCACCATGTAACAAAACTTTAACATACGACCATATGAAAATAAATGATACAAAATCTTTGAAAATACTCGGTATATTAGAGAAGGGAAGTTTGGAATAATTGTCCTAAGATGCTTCCTTTTCAGAAATGTATCTGATAACCCTTGCCATCAGCATACATTGTACTAGAATTGGGCGATATGGCCGAAATGTATGAAATTCTCCTCTGAATCTGCTCAGCCAACTGGGACTATTCTTTGGGGGTACAGATTCTTTAAGAATATGTCTGATGACTCAAGATAGCTATTTTCAGTAGATAAATAAGCCTAATTTCTAAGATGAAAGATACAGACCAAAGTTAGCATCTAATTTGACACTTTCTCCTCACTTTATATTTTAGTTTTTGTGTGGTAGTAGAATCCAAATACATCTGAGAGACTGATATTATGTGCAATCTAAATGCCGGGCCGTTATTTCATTTCGAGAGAGAAAAGCAAGAACTTGGTCGATCAAATTTTTCACAACAACATGTAAAATACCAGACGATACTATCCCGTAAATCAGCCCACATAACCTTATGTCTTAAAAATATAGGGTTTTTGTGCTGTTTTTGTGGTTTTTTAGGTCTTTTGAGGGTTTTTTTAGGGGTCAGAAAAAAAAATTTTCTTTGGGGGAATTTTTTTTTGGGGGGGTGCGCTAGACTAGCCCAATACCTATACTACTGATGATTATTTCGCTGAACTTGATTACTCTTTATTCAGGGGCCGACTCCGACCTACCGTTTTCTCACCGTTCATTGAAGATCTTATGGTGGCTTTGAGTTGTTATTACCCCCGTTTGGGTCGTTGTCTCTTTGACACATTCCTCGCTTCCCTTCTTTTCTCTAGTGTTACCAAAATACTACGGCAACTTACTTGGTCTACGTTAAAACGGCGCAGACATTTCCCTTCACTCATTTATAGAAAAAAAATAACTTAATTCCATAAAGAGATCATAAATGTATGCTGCCATATCCATCAACAAATTACCATCCCTAATCCTTTCCTCGCACCATAAGAATATGGAACGGTTTACCATCCAAAAGCAAATATTTCGGACGAAAAGAAAAATCGGACAAAAAGCAAATTTCGGACAAAAAACACTGTATCATACGACTGATGAGTATGAAACGTCTTGGAGCAATACCCCGGTACAGAAAACTCTGGATGTTTTTTTTAATTTAAACAATATTTTATTTAGAAATAAATCTAAATATGATTTGGCAGCAGGCATTGCCTATATTAGCCCTCTCCTAAAATTGACAAGGTACAATAAATAAACATGACAAAATTAAACAGTAACAAGTAACATAAATGTGCTAGTAGAACAGAAAATGAAATGAAAACATAAATAAGTATTAGAAACAATTTGTATTATACGTTGGCTTTGAACATGCTGAAATGAAAGAAATTTAAATGTTCCATATCATTTCCATACTTTATTAAAGATCACGAACACACATGCAAACATATAAACACACCGTAAATATACACAATCACATATACAAACATGAAAAATTTATACATATACAAACAAATATATACAACAATATTTATATACGAGTTCTTATCGTTGTTTATGTTTGTCTTTTGTATTTTTATAAAGGGTTTTTTTCTTGTGCAGTTCCTATTTACTTTGTGGAATGTGGCTATGTTTTTCGGCCATTGTAGGTGTTTTTTGCTATCTTTTTTATTCCATTTTGTCATAAGGCCAACCCATTATGTGTATACATATAAATCTAATAGCAACACAAGTATTAGCTTTCCAAAAAGCTAGTCTGACGTCAATATTCTTTTACTTAGACAATAAAAGGTATATTTTGTTTGATGATTTACAAGAATTTCCTAGCTATATATTCGTAACGGTAACCGAACAAAACTTACTATATAATTCAACAATTGCGGTTCTCCTGATATATAGGGTGGACATACTCCGGCTGTCCCGAGTTCCTATCGTTGTTTGCGTTTGTCTTTTGTATTTTCATTGTGAGTTTTTTTTCTTGTGCAGTTCCTATTTACTTTGTGGCATGCGGCTATGTTTTTCGGCCATTATGGGTGTTTCCTGTTATATTTTTTATTCTGTACTTAATAATCGAACTGGTTTCTTTGTCTTTTATTCCGACAAAACCAGTCCAATAACTTTCCTAAAGTGTTAATGTAGAAAATCATACGTGTTTATTTATATGACAACAGCACGCTTTAAGAATGGAACGTATCTGTTGTCATTTAAAATATTATCGCGGAAAAATCAATAAAATGAAAATCACAATCATAAGTGTTAATTTATTAATTTGCAATGATACTGTCGCATCCTGATATTAATCAAATGAACACGTTACACTTTATTGACCGTCATTCAAGCAAAAATGATAGATTTACCGAAATGCAATGCAAACATGGACGCCTTACCGGATGTGCATTTTCTAATACTTTCTGACCCTGTAACGTCAGACAATAACTAATTCATTACCAACCTTATTTCTGTATGGTTATGACTAAGTAATTATATTTAGTACCTGCATGAATGAAAATAATAGAAAGTAAATATTAATTTACTATCTATATTAGTTTTCAATCTGTATTAAGTGATCTTATAGTGTTTTAAGAGTAAAGAAACGAAAATAAAATTAAAAAAAAAATAAAATAAATACAAATTTGAGCGGTCATTTAGTGGTAAAAAAAATAAATGGCATTTTGTAAAAATTTTGGTTGGTTATAAATCATCATTTCATGTATATTATGAAATCAAATAATTAGTGTATGATGGAGTTATTTAAAGATAGATCTGTGTCTAATATCTGAGTTTTAGTTAAGATGACATTTCATGAAGGAGAATATTCGAAATCACAATCTTAATCTATTTGAATCTGTAATAAACTTATGCACTTCATTTACAATAATTAAATTATTTTCTATGGCTAACAAAGAATCGCCTTTTAATAAAATATCCTGTGCTCTAATATCATCATCTGCATTTTGATGAGTGGAGTGTAATTGGATTGTCTAAAAATGATAGATTATGAAATAATGTTGCTCTAATATCAACATCTGGATTTTGATGAGTGGAGTGTAATTGGATTGTCTAAAAATGATAGATTATGAAATAATGTTGCTCTTATATCAACATCTGGATTTTGATGAGTGTAGTGTAATTGGAATAGATTATGAAATAATGCTGCTCTAATATCAACATCTGGATTTTGATGAGTGGAGTATACCCTTTTCATCTCAGTTAGATCAGTCGATAATTCTCAATTTACAGTTCAGTTTTAATATCTTTGTAAACAAAGGAAGCTAAACATAGTATTTGATATATAAAAATTCGATAAATATGGAAATTTTGAAATGCATTGTACATAAAACACTCTATATTTTCTAAACGCACGACCATGCTATCAATTTTTCGGTTCATCATACAGTTTTAATTGTGTAATTTTCTGCCTATCCCGATACAATTTTACTGATAATAATGTATTACAAAAATGCTACTTACTAATTTTAACATGCATACATATCCACTGTCTTAAAACCTGTACGGCAATTTTTGTTGAGTCTTGATAAGATGGCGGATCATCCGAGCCCAATTAGGTAGACACCTAGTTTTTTCTCCTTTTCACTCACCTGACTACGCTTTGCGTTAAGTTGTGTTACTGTACAGAACCCTAATATAATGGGGAGTATCCACACCAAGCGTCATAGACCAACATTCACATATAACTAAATACCGAAGTTACTGAAAATTTACTTTCTGCATATGCGCATTTCGATAACTTATGTCTCTTCAGTGCAGATAGAATCTAAACGTTTGGAAGACAATAATCTCAAAGATATTTAAAAACTGAAAGAGAACAAATAACCAATATGATCTAAATGTAAAGCTAAAATCAGCTACTCCTTAGTTTTCAACAAAATTTACAAAAATTTAGATATTGCAAGGTTCCAAAAATAATCGGCTTTCGGGTCAGCACCGAAGTACTGACTACTGGGCTGGTGAATACCCTCGGGGACTAACAGTCCACCAGCAGTGGCATCGACCCAGTGACAACAAATAACTAAATACCAAAGTTACTGAAAATTTACTTTCTGCATATTCGCATTTCGACAACTTATGTCTCTTCAGTGCAGATAGAACCTAAACGTTTGGAAGACAACAATCTCAAAGATATTTAAAAACTGAAAGAGAACAAAAAACCAATATGATATAAATGTAAAGCTAAAATAAGCTAAGGACAGAGCTTTGCATGAGGCAGATACTCCTTAGTTTTCAACAAAATTTACAAAAAATTAGATATTGCAAGATTCCAAAAATAATCGGTTTTCGGGTCAGCACCGAAGTACTGACTACTGGGCTGGTGAATACCCTCGGGGACTAACAGTCCATCAGCAGTGGCATCGACCCAGTGGTAACAAATAACTAAATACCGAAATTACTGAAATTTACTTTCTGCATATGAGCAAACCAATATGCTCTAAATGTAAAGCTAAAATCAGCTAAGGACAGAGCTTTGCATGAGGGTGATAGTCCTTAGTTTTCAACAAAATTTACAAAAATTTAGATAATGCAAGGTTCTAAAAATAATCGGCTTTCGGGTCAGCACCGAAGTACTGACTACTAGGCAGGTGAGTACCTTCGGGGACTAACAGTCCACCAGCAGTGTACGACCGTGTCTCCACCTAATGTTTACATTTTTTCCCTCGATTACGGTTGAGTCATTGTACGGTCGCGTCCAAATTCACTAACTCTGTTATAATGTGCATGCAGTTGAGTCATTTGCAATTGGGCAATATTTCCTTTTCAGTAGCTTCGATGGATACTAGTCATTATCTCAACAGTTTAAAGACCGACCTTTTAACTTGAAAGCTTGTTTGTATTTTCTATCAAATATATATTAATCCTGAATTTTCAGAAAAGAGCACAAAACGTTAAAATTAACTTAAAATTTCGTTCATGGTGAATAAAATATTTTCATACTAGAACAGAACACCAAACCTCCTCTTTTCAATTACTGTTTTTCACTAACAACGAAGATTAGATACCGATTGTAATATATTTAGGATCATAAGGTCAGCACATGAACAACTTGTGGGGCAGCAGATCTATGTAGAATCTGAACTTAAATGTAAATGAATAGCGAAACTTGTGACCCTGTCTGTTCTTTAATAATATCCAAAATACTGACGAGTCCACCAAATTTTCAAGCAATCATTCGAAAAAGGGTATTTAGTCCATTTTATGACCTCTACCCGAGAAGTATAAAAGACGTCTCTGACTATACTAAGTCACTGCTAATGTAGGAAATCACACATTTTGAGACATTTACTGATCACACAATTTCTTTATCCAAATACATGCATTTCGTTTTAGTAAAATATTACTATGTTAATCAACAGATATTACATCACAAACATAGGACAGATTGCTGAATATTGCATCTGAAAATTGCATGTCTATATTATGGTGATAATATGCTTAGCTGAGAAATTTTAGAGAAAAAAATCCGTTGAAGAATATATCAGTCTCTTCGCAATAATAGGATCAGAAGAAAGTCGTTGATGGATAAGATTTGGAAAATGCCCTGTCTTATGAGGAGTCCTTCAGGGTTCAGTACTGATCCGTTGCCTCTTTTTCATACATATCAACGACAATATGAAGCAGAACAAGTCTCTTCGCCCATCGTACAATCGTAATCCCAAGAGCAAGCAATTAGGCCTTAATTAGATAAATTCACAGTAACTTCGGTATTTAGTTATTCGAATACTGTTACATAAAATAGTTCAAATAAGGGCAGCTTTAGGTACACATTAAATCAAAACAACTATCAATACAATGAATCTTTTCATAACTGAAAAACTATTACATCAGGGTTTTCGTTATCACAAACTAGTTAAAACCTTTACTAAATTTTATCATCGATATAAAGACTTAGTTCATAAATACAATGCAACCTGTTAACATCTAATCAAGGCTGGTATTTCACATCCCTTATTTTACGGTAATGTTTTACATAAGAGTAAAAAATACTTAAACTCGCCCAACAAACTTATAAAACCTTTAAATCGTCTAATTCATAAGGGTTATGATTACGGTATTGTCGTCAAGTCATTACGTATGGCCTTCTTTGATATTAACATTGATTTTTTGATAGGGTCTTTGCATTTTAACTAAACACATTCTAAATTTCTAAAATCTGTATTGCATTTTCACGGGTTATGTATTCCCTAAACATTCCTTCATTATCCTAAACTCCTCACAGGAAGGGATCTTGGTGGAAGCTGTATACTGGGGGTACATAACTTACTTTGTCAGTTGGTAATGGGTATGGAGCTGGCATGTCAGTTAACTGCTAGTAGTGTCTTGTGATTCCATGTTTATGTCCGTATATTTAGTTCTTTCAGTTCAATTTTTCACAATTGACTCAGTCCTGTTGCCAACTGAATTTTACTGTTGTTATGATTGTTTTTTTGATTTATCACATTGGCTGTAGGAGGGAAGGTTTGGGCCCAATAAAACTAGTTTAACCCCGCCACAGCAGGTTTGCACCTGTCCTAAGTCAGGAAATTTATTAAGCATTTGTGTGTCTTGTCTTTTTTCTAGTTAGTTTACTTTATGTCTATAGGAGTCTAGGATGATGTTTATTTCGCTGGACTTGATTACTCTTTATTCAGGGGCCGACTCCGACCTACCGTTGGGTGTGGGGTTTTCTCACCGTTCATTGAAGATCTTATGGTGGCTTTGAGTTGTTATTACCCTCCTTTGGGTCGTTGTCTCTTTGACACATTCCCCGTTTCCCTTCTTTTCTCTAGTGTTACCAAAATACTACGGCAACTTACTTGGTCTACGTTAAAACGGCGCAGACGTTTCCCTTCACTCATTTATAGAATAAAAATAACTTAATTCCATAAAGAGATCAGAAATGTATGCTGCCATATCCATCAACAAATTAATATCCCTCATCCTTTCCTTGCACCGTAAGAATATGGGACGGTTTACCATCGAAAGTCCAGACCTAGCATCATGTAAGTCTGGACTGCAATCAATCATGTACAATTAATTACATTCTACGTTTTCATCTATAGTACTTTTTTCATAAACGTAAAACGATTTTACTTGTAAACATTCTTGCACAAAAATAATTTATTTTACCCAAATGCGCCTCCTATTATATTAGTATTCAACAGGTTGAATAAAAGGAGTATCCCTTTGATGAAGATGTATTGAGGGAGTGGGCTAGCTGTTCTGTTCTTGCAAATTCTAAGCAAATATTTCATTCGTGATAAATGAAACTTCCAGTAGATTATTGAACGCGTTTTTTTTTATTTTATTTTATTTATTTCTTTTTCTGAAAATAAGTATATCCTTTCGTAAAATATATTAAGAAAATACAAACAAGCTTTCCTTTCAAGTTCAGAGTGTGGAGATGATGACTAGTATCCATCGAATGTCTTTAATAACTTCTACTGATCAATTACAGGTTATATTGACCAAATGACTCAACACTTCTTATGGAGTTCGTGAATTTGGACACCACCGTACAATGGCTCATCCGTAATCGAAGGAAAAAATGTAAACATTTGGTGGTGACACGGCCGTACACTGCAGTTTTTTTGACAAGTCGTTTTACAAGCATTTACAGGTAAAATTATAGTTTCTGAGTATGCTGATCGAAATGTTTGGTATAAAAATAGGCTACAAACATCCACTTTTGATCTGAAATGTGTATTGACTCGCTGTAAAGTACAACCAAACATCATAATTTCGCTTCGATTTTCATAGCACTTCGGACTCTTAGTTTGGACATAAAATACAAGTTAATATCTGAACGTTGGTCTATGACGCTTGATGTGGATACTTATATTAGGGTTCTGTACAGTAACAATACTTCACGCAAAACGTGGTCAGGTGAGTGAAAAGGAGAAAAAAACTAGGTGTCTACCTTATCGGGCTCGGATGATCCGCCATCTTATTATGACTCAACAAAAATTGCTGTGTGTGTACTGGTTACAAGACAGTGATATCAGTTCAAGTTATATCGCGTTTAAAACAATGAAATATGCATATTCTCTTCAGACCTTTTGTTTGTAAATTTGTACGCCTCGTTTACTGGCTCGTGATCAAATTTGAACGATTAGTTTTACCATTTTTACAGTATTTGAAACATTTCACTTTTTAATGCAGATAAATGAATAAAATCTCCGTGCCATTGAACGGTTCGATATATATATATATATATATATATATATATATATCTGAACTATGAGGAAATACAACGCAATTGTGTAAAAATCATTTTAAATTGAATTATAAATTGGTGCACACGTGTTGCTTCACTGGGACGCGAACAGCTTTGTATGCAAATAATTATTTGCCGGCAAGTTTTCGTTTTTGGAACTTTCTACCGGACCGTGAACGCATTAAGTCTTAGCACTTCAGTAAAGTCTTTTTTTTAACAGTTCACAACATATTTATTGCACTAAAGCTGTTAACAATGACTTTGATGGTTACAGCTTTCACCAACAAAGTACCCTGCTATGTTAGTATCTATATGATCAGGGTATCATATAGATAACATTGTATTTAGCTAGGCTATGGAATAGNCTAGCTATATAGATAGTTCTTGGGGTGAAGTGAGGAATACGCTTGCGCAGTGAGGAGATTGCATGCGCAGAAGACTATTGACCAATAGGAATTTCAGATTCTCGAAAATCAAAATGGCGTCCAGTTTCGTCCTGATAAAACGGGGCGGGGTTTATTTTTTCTGTTTCCTTGTGGAAGTTGAAAAGTATTATAAACATTTACTATAGGTGGTACTGGGAACAGGTTTGTAGAGGATGATGGGATTGGTATTGCAATATCGCTTAGCCAGATTTATAAATATAGATATGATAAAAAGAATAAGAACAGTAATGTATAAATTTAAAACCAGAAGTTAATAAATAAAGATGAGGCATTGTGCAATAATCAATAATATACAAATACTATAAAAGACTTTTCAATTGTGTTAAACAAAGCGTGATTGTAGGTTGTTGAGATACTTAGGCAATGGAAAACGAAAGGTGGAAAAAGATAGAATTGTGTTTTTTGCGGAAGAATAAAGAGCTACCCTAGGAGAATGCAAGAACAAAAAA
>MJUU01038615.1:16822-29387 GCA_002080025.1 Modiolus philippinarum | reverse complement strand
GTCATTATCTAAACCTGAAGACCCCATGTACCACACCTACAAAACAAACAACTTTTAACTCTTTCTATATATCTAACCCAGACAAGCCTCTTAGAGAATGATAATTTTACCTTAATTTTGTTGAGTTTGTCTTAACTACTCCTTTTTATACACCCGTTTTCTGACGGAGGTGCTATAGCTTAAAGATGTAAAATTGTCAATTTAATATGTCACTCTAAACTTGACAACCCTTTAGTCATTTCACTTCATATTTTGTAGTTACTTGTATAGTGGTCTCACAATATAACCTGTTTGCTGAAATTGAACAGCTAGATTTTGCTTAAATTAATGTATTGTTAGTTAATTATAAGATGTTTTCGCATGTCGCGCTTTTTTGAAAATTCACTCAAAACTTAATACAGCTTTTGGTAACATTTCCGTACGATTTGTATTTTTTTTATTGCTTTATTTAAAGGCTGTGTTGATTTAAAGGCTTTTACCAAATGTTGCAGTATATCTCGATAATGCTTTGTTTAAATAACAAAATACCGAAGTAACTGTTTTTTTAGTTTCTGCATATGTGCATTTGGGCAACTTATGTCTCTTCAGTGCAGATCAAATCAAAACATCTGGAAGTCCATGAACCGAAATATACGTGTTAAAGCTGATAGTGAAAAAATAACCATTTTTAATTCGTTCAAAACTTCATACAGCTAATTGCTATGATGGTCTTAAAATCTTTATTATTTTGGAAAGATACTACTTCTTCTTGAACTTTAATTTTTCAATTTTAAGGCATGTTAACATATAACACATATAACAATAAGACTTCTTAAGTTCTAAACATACAGAGAATCACGAGCAGTTTCATGAAGGTGTGACGACAAGCGTATACATGTCATGCGAGGAAGAGCTGTTTTTAATTTTACAATTAGAAACTGTTTACTAAGCGTTAATTTGAATACCATTGACTCATTATTTCCAATTCTTGTTTCGAAAAATTTCTAAACTAATGTGACTGTAAATTAAGAATCTGGAGATGAACAGTTATATACTATTACGTAATAGTTTTTCGACACAAAGTTATGAATCTAGCGCTGGACGTCAATATATTCTGCCCATTATGTATTAAAATCAAGGAATCCAGTACCTTCAATGCATTTTTTTTTGGATAAATTATGTCGATTGAATATGTCGTGATCTCGACATGCATTATTCTAAGTCCCGATCACCACAAACATATAAAATCAAGCTAATCAAATCCGAAATAAGGTGCACATCGATTTTTTCCTTCAAAATCTATTGAGTGGTTCAGAAGGAGTAATGGATAAGAGACGAGTACCCACTTATAATGTAATGGCTAAGTACATGTTTTTCTATTGCAAACCCTAAAAATCAATCAAAACAATTTCTGAAATAGAAGGTACACATTCACATTATGTCACAAAGACTGTGTTTTAGTTTCACGAAAATCTGTTCAGTGGTTCAGGAGTAGCGGTTAAACACTTGTAATGAAATGGCTAAGTCCATGCTTTGCTAGAGGGAACCCCAAAAATCAATCAAATCAAATTATGAAAAAGGAGGTGAACATTAACACTATGTCACAAAAATTATTCTTTTTAAGTTTCATGAAATTCATTCATTAGTTCAGGCGGAAAAGAGATGAGTACCCTCAGGTGTAACGGGTGGAAAAACGGGGGGACGGACGGACAACCCTATATACCCCCTCAATTTCTAAGCGAGAGTGAACGTGAAAAATCGCACTTTTGTTACATTTCTTATTATCCAAGATGGCCAAAACAAAAAATACTATTAAGGTTTGGCAGTATTTGGCCGCAGCTTTAATACCATAAATATATACAAGATTAAAATTTAGGTTAACAGAAGTCAATAAATTATGAAATAAAATTTCAAAGTTCCATGTATTAAACAAGTATGTATATATATAAATTTGTGTCTCTGAATATAACAATATGATGGTCACCGAATATGGTGTGGCAGACAATAACTGCATGACTTGTAAAATTGAACCAATTGATGAGCAAATACCCTGGATATCAGAGGACACGCTCATATTCAATAATTCTAATAAAATGATGATCGCCGAACAAAACGATATGGCAGATCATAGATGTGTCATATAATATTGTGTAATACTGTGATGTGCATTCAACCCTGGAAATCTGAGGTTAATGATATTTCGTTTGCTTTGAAAAGTTGTGATTACGCAGCGAAAACTGTCAGATTGACAGGACAGACCCCTTTAAGAGAATTGAGGGACTGAACTGTCAACCGCCACAGAGGTGGGGGTAGAGCTTCGTCAAAGCTGGGCCAAATACAAAATACCGACAGTCAAGCTAAGAATAAATGGGTAAACATACTATTGACCAAGGAATTACTACCTAAATTGTATTGTTAGTCTGTAATAATATTTTATTTAGACGGGAAAGTGAGGCCCTTCATTACTACCAATTATGATTTCAATTGCTCCTTGGAGGGTATTTAACAAGAAGCCATTTCCTAATCTATTTAAGTACACACCATCGTCAATGATTAAAGCACTAACTGCTTTAATGTCCGGGTATCTCATATAATAACCACAATGTTTTGTTATGAAAGAACCAATTGCACTGTTTATCCTAACTCTACATCTCTCCATGGCATTATTGTTTTCCGAATGGTGCCATTTTAACCTTGGCAATATCTGCGACCATGCAGTGGAGGTGTGTGGCATCTGTAAGGCGACTCATGAAAGTAACTTCTTTAAACGATATTGCAGGTAGCCCAAACGAATATTACCGATGTCATTACCGGTGTCGTATGAGATTTTAAAGTCTATGAAAACTGCAAGTTCCGGTTCCGGTTTTGGTCATGTACTTGCAGATTTCATACGGGGGTTTATGAGATTTTAAAGTCTATGAGATTTTAAAGTATACGTACGGCCGAAATATTTTAAATATGCTTTCTATATAGACTAATCTAACGTTAGATTAGGATTATACGAATAAAATATTTATTAAACTGTTAGAAATATTAACATGACAAAGCAATAATTAGCTATCGAGAAAAGAAATTTCCGACGGAGTTAGCGGGGATCGTTTAAGTTTTGCAGTAAATTGACTCTAAAATATGGAGAAACAACATTATTAAAAAAAGTGCAAAACGTATGCACTATTTAACAATCAATAGACAGAGACACACCAACAGGACGGAATTTATGCTTTTACAGTGTGTGTGGGTGGATGGGGGAGGGGTGGGGGGGGGAATCGGTGAATTTCTTTGTAGAAAATAATTGAATGCAAATTAACGAATTGTTTGTAGTTTTTTGTATTTCAAATCATTACTGAATAAATTATAAATTTTACATTTTATGTTTCTATTTTCTTGAAATCCTGTGACTCTGTCTTGCAGTATTTTGTGGTTATAGAAATGTTTTGAGAAAAAGCTAAGGACATTATTACAAACTAACCTACACAGAACTTAAANCATGAAATCTGCAAGCATAAGGTCAGAAAGGCATTTTATTACCCAACCTGACCATAGATAGCCATAATTGATCATAATTATCAATCGCAACTATTTCTACAGCCATGAAATCTGCAAGCATAAGGTCAGAATGGCATGTTATGACCCAACCTGACCATAGATAGCCATAATTGATCATTATTATTTATCGCAACTAGCTCTACAGCAATGAAATCTACAAGCATGAGGTCAGAATGACATTTTATGACCCACCCTGACCATAAATAGCCATAATTTATCATAATTATGAATCGCAACTATTTCCACAGCCATGAGATCTACAAGCATGAGGTCAGAATGACATTTTATGACCCAACTTGACCATAGATAGCCATAATTGATCAAAATTATCAATTGCAACTATTTCCACAGCCATGAAATCTACTAGCCTCTGGTCAGAATGGCATTTTAGGTCTCAGCCTGAGCACAGATAGCCAAATAAACTTTGTCGACAGCCACGAAATCTGCAAGTATAAGGCCAGAATGACATTTTATGACCCAACCAACTAATAAATAACAATATATGGTCAGAATTTTTTTTTACAGAATTCTATCATAGTTATGAAATTTGCTAGTCTCATATAGATCTAACCATTCAGGGTCATTATTTTTCATTGCAACTTTTATCACAGCCAAGAAGTTTGAGCATATTTTACACATTTCTAAATAAATAAAGAAGTCCTATAAGCTATAATAAAATTACTTCCCATGCATTTTTTTTCTTTCCTGATAAAATCACTACTGAGAAACGTGACTTTCATTTTCGCTTAAGTACAAACACTTACATACATAATTAAATCTGACAGAAAATTAAGACCAACAGTGCTTCTTGCAATTAAGAAAATTTAATGTTTCGCAAAATAATGTGAGATGTCACATCGCAGTTATTATAAGGTATGGTAGATCATCGAGATGCATTAAAGTTCTAATGTGACCCTTCAGCCTTTCCAATGTTTATCCTCTCCTACCTTGCCAAAGTATATCCACCCTTTTCCTCTCCAAAGACAAATTGATCCCGCCAGGTCTTTTCTTGGCCTCCAAAAATGCATTTTTAATGATGGACGAACCAATTACCCATACTTTCAAGGGTGACCTGCAAATCTTCGCTAGAAATTAATATGAATACTATATGTTCGCTGGTCATTATGAATAAGCAAACTACTAAATACTAGGACAAATATAAAAAAAAATAAACATACTGTTATTTCTCATATGTACATAACTTCGTTGAAAGTACTTATGTGGAATTCGAATGTATCTTAGAAAACATTCAGATTTCCATCTACCCATTTTCTTAATTAGGTCGTCTGAAAAACCCTCCATTGCGCAGGTGGTTGCCAAGCCTATTCTAAATGAATGAGATGTGAACTTCAGGTTTGACACACCTAAAGTAGTAAAATGCCAAGTGCCCGACACAGTACTGCAGAAAATTGATAACTTGTTAACGGAGTCGTGTCAAAATGCCTTTACAGGAAACCCTCATCTAGACCCCCGTGTACCAAGAATTCACGTGAAGGTATTTGTATTGTGACACCAACACCTAACTGATCTGTTTTAGACGACCTTAAATATACCTTATATCGTTGACGCCATTACCTTTAACTGTTAATTCACTTACCCTAAACATCCCAAAACAAAGGGAATAAGCCGCTAGAAAAAGTTCATATCTTGATTTACAGATACTTGGTAAAACGGACAATATTTTACCAAGCAGTTCTCTAGTGATTGGCAGTCACATATCCTTACTATCTGGCGCGTTTCATACCACCAAGCATTTTTTAACAATAAATTTTTGTGTGTTGTCTTGCATCTCATTTAATTTACTGACAAAACTTATGGCAGAATATAACAAGTGACAGTCGAATAGGCCAAATTAGATTTAGACATGTTAGCTATATTAATGAAAGGAAGATCATATACATGATTAAGTCATGCAGCGGGACAGGCCATGTTTGAGACACACCATAGCTCTGGCGGAATTTAGATAGAGACGCTAGACCCTGCTCATAGACTTTTAATTGTACTTGGAGCTAAAGATATCTATTTCATTTCCGAAATGATGGACCAGAACTCCGCAGGAATATCTGACGGAGTCTGGTTGGCACATGGAGCTAGACGGCGAAAACGTTCCATCTGAAAACGTGAGAGAGAATCAGCAATTAGATTTTTGCACCAGAAATATGAACGGCTTTAAATTGAATGTTGTTTGACATGGTAAGCAAAACCAGTGAACGAACCAACCGCATCAGGTGTTCTTTTGTTAATTATCGTAACAAGAGCTTCATTATCAATTCGAAGTAATATTTTTTTTTGTTTCTGAAATATGATTTCCATGTGAACATGGCAAGCAAAACTGGAACTAATTCTAGAAATGATAATTCAAGTATAAAACCTTTCTCCGCCCATGACATTGGCCACCTGATTTGGACCCATTTGCCTTGAAAATAAGCCCCACAACCTAGATTTATTCTACAAGCACTGTCTGTAAGCAATTCGATTTTATCACTGGGTAGCCAAATCTTCTCAGACAAGTAACATTCTCCATTGAATCGCTCGAGAAAAGTGAGCCAAACTGTAGCATCCGCCTTATGTTCATTTGTAATACGGACAAAATAGTGTGGCTTCCCGCCTCTCACGGATGCAATAATATCATAAACTCTTCGCAAAAAGGCTCTGGCAGAAGGAATTGCCCTTGCACAAAAGGGCATGAGACCTACTATAGATTCCAACTCTCTTAACTTCAACTTATTCCGGCTAAAAATGTACCTTATGCCAAACATAAGTTTATCGAGCTTAGTCTTAGGAATTCTGACTAACATTCGTATGGTGTCAATTTCGAGACCAAGAAATGTAAGAGTGGTACATGGACCCTCTGTTTTGTGCTCCGCCAATGGAATGCAAAGCTCAGTACTTATGTTACGAAAATTATCCATCAATATTTTATAGTTGCCGGTTGAATTTGCACCGGTAAATATAAAATCGTCTAAGTAATGGTCCAAAGAATTTAGGCCAGACCTGACATTAACAGCCCAATGCAAAAATGTAGCAAATTTTCAAAGAGTCCGCAAGATATTGCACAACCGAAGGGAAGATTTTCAGCAATGAATATTTTTCCTCCAAGAGAAATACCGAGTAAATCAAAATCTGCTGGATTGATCCTAATAAGACGGAAGGCTTGGCGAATATCAATCTTCGCTAGTTCGGTACCTTTACCAAGCCCCGATATCATATCAATAACGTTATCAAAGGATGAATACTTAAAGTACAATACTTTTCATCAATATAGTAGTTAACACTTTGTTGGTCGGGAAAAGATAAATGAGTTATTAACCGCCATGTGTGGTCTGATTTTTCTACTAATCCGATCGGCGAAATTCGTAACGTAGAAATAGGCGGTTTGGAGAACGGTCCAATCATTCTACCTAGATCAACCTCTTTTTGTAAGAGATGAAAGGTTCATCCCTGTGCTGCTCCGCTGAGACTAAATTTTTCGACCAGATCGCTAATCTAGGGCCTGTATATTGTAACCTGAATCCTTCCTTAAAACCAGACAGAATATAATTGGCGTCTTCTTTATTATCATACTGTGCAAGATATCTTTCGAGATTGCATATATTAACTGGTGTATGCCCCAAATCCCATAACGTTGCTAAAACATTTAAAAGCCCCTGCTCCGGAACATAAATGGGTATACCTAGGAAGGAAAACTATACATTAATACAACCTGTTGCACTCCGCAATTTGGGCTAAGTATAACCAAATATTATTAAAAACTGAATTGAATTTGCGGTAAACAGACGATTACAGACAGGTTGTAAGATTGTAAGTTACGTTGTTAGT
Organism: Modiolus philippinarum; assembly: GCA_002080025.1. Taxonomy (NCBI): domain Eukaryota; kingdom Metazoa; phylum Mollusca; class Bivalvia; order Mytilida; family Modiolidae; genus Modiolus; species Modiolus philippinarum. Next base: position 22,043 of record MJUU01038615.1, on the reverse strand, counting down.
CGCACCACAGGCATCCATAAGCACATCGTAGATAAAAACTAGTATGTCAATTGATCGAAGAACAATTGATAGGTCTTGCCGGAAAGTTGCGTCATAATGTTCTGATTACTCATCATCGTTAAAACGAACATTCCATGCCTCTTGATACGTACATTGATTGATATGGAAACAGGAAAAAAGATTTTTGACTGTGACCTTGACGCTTCATCTTGACCCCATTTTGAAGGTTCCTGGACATTTTTCGTATTGAATGTCTTTTTGTATTTTCAATGGTATTTGACCTTTAAGCAAAAACCAAAAATCGGACATCAAAGATCGATTATTGGTCCATAAGCCGAAAACGGTTAGTCTAATAATTTTGGACCCAATGTTACAAATGCAGATCTTAACAAGACACACATTTTCTCCATATATTTTTTTCAGCTATCTGTTACGGTTTCAGAGTTAATCCAAAAACAAGGATTGATCAGATAGTTCAAAGTTCTTTTTTAGATGTAACAGATATAACCTAAGATGAATCGAAAAGGTTCTGGTTTCTTTCTACTACCGTTTTTGAGAAAAATTGTACTTAAAGACATGACAAAATTTTTAATGGCCATTACTCGTGAATGGTCCATCGAAGTTTGGTGTAACGTTTGTTAGGACCTCCCAAACATTTTTGTCCAAATTGAAAATCTTTATGACGCAACTTCCGAGAAAGACCTATCAATTGTTCTTTGAACTTAATTATAGTTTCAAGTGCATAGGTTTTTAGAGTATTAGTTGAAAGATATTTTCTCATATTTATAACTTTGATAAATGACAAACTGGGCACTTTATAGAAAATAATTTTATAAAACTTGTATTTTTTCTAAAAAATCTACAGAAAACTGTCACATGCATCACTTCATGTTTCTTCTTACAACAATTTAACTCAAGTCTGCTTTCTAAATTAATGTAATCACAAAGATAATGGCAATATTGAAGTGTGATAAAAACAAATGTGTTGTCAAAATATTTCATTATTTTGTAAGAAATGGAGACTGATAACAGATTTAACATTTTAAGTGATGGTATAAAATAGCCTTAAATCGTCTAATTCATTACGGTATTGTCGTCAAGTCATTACGAATGGCCTGCTTTGGTATTAACATTGATTTTTAGTTCGCCTCAACGAAGTTGAGGTGGACTTTTGCAGTACCCCCGGCGTCCGCGTCCGTGTCTTCGTCCGCATTTAGGTATATATCATGGTACCTATGAAGAGTAGGGTCATCAAACTTTGTGTACTTTGTGTGCATCCTGTGCTATCTCACAGTCTCCAAGAAAATAAGGTCGCTTTGGCCTATATTTTCCGCTTGACTGGCTTTCATTTAATTTTAGGTCCGAGTTGATATCTTAGTAACTGTACATGGTAGGATCATCTAACCTTGCATGTGCATGCAACTTTGGGGTTCGGTCAGCATCCAGGCAAAATAAGGTCAATTTGACCTACATTTTCTGCATGAAAGACTTACATTCAAGTTTACGTCCGAGTTCAGATCTAAGTAACTGTACATGGTACAGTCATCTAACTTTGCATGTGCATGCATCTTTGTGGTCGGTCAGCATTCAGGCAAAATAAGGTCACTTTGACCTAACTTTCCGCATGATCGACTTACATTCAAGTTTACGTCTGAGTTCAGATCTAAGTAACTGTACATGGTAGGAGTATCTAACCTTGCATGTGCATGCATCTTTGGGGTAGGTCAGCATCCAGGCAAAATTAGGTCATTTTGACCTATATTTTCTGCATGAAAGATTTACATTCAAGTTTACGTCCGAGTTCAGATCTATGTAACTGTACATTGTACAGTCATCTAACTTTGCATGTGCATGCATCTTTGTGGTTGGTCAGCATTCAGGCAAAATAAGGTCAGTTTGACCCATATATTCCGCATGATCGACTTACATTCAAGTTTACGTCTGAGTTCAGATCTAAGTAACAGTACATGGTAGGATTATCTAACCTTGCATGTGCATGCATCTTTGGGGGTAGGTCAGCATCCAGGCAAAATTAGGTCATTTTGACCTATATTTTCCGCATGATCGACTTACATTTAAGTTTACGTCTGAGTTCAGATTTAAGTTACTGTACATGGTAGGATCATCTAACCTTGCATGTGCATGCATTTTTGGGAGTAGGTCAGCATCCAGGCAAGATTAATTCACTTTGACCTATATTTTCCTGGTGATAAACTTACATTCAAGTTTATGTCCGAGTTCATATCTAAGTTACTGTACATGGTAGGATTATGTAACCTTGCATGTGCATGCATCTTTGGGGGTAGGTCAGCATCCAGGCAAAATTAGGTCACTTTGACCTATATTTTCTAGCATGATTAACTTACATTCAAGTTTACGTCCGAGTTTAGATCTAAGTAACTGTACATGGTAGGATAAACTTACCTTGCATGTGCATGCATCTTTGGGGGTAGGCCAGCATCCAGGCAAAATAAGGTCACTTTTCCGTTTATGTCCGAATTCAGGTCTCGGTTACTGTACACGGTAAATATAAGATCATCTAGCCCTTGTATACATGCATAAGGGATGGTAAATGAGCACCCTGGCTTAATTGGGTTTCTGTGTCCATGTGCCATAACGAAGCGAACTTTGTAATCGTTGATTATCTATGTTTTGATAGGATCTTTGCATTTTAACTAAACAAATTCTAAATTTCTAAAATCTGTATTGCATGGACACGGCTTACATTATGCTAAACTCCTCACAGGAAGGGATCTTGGTGGAAGCTGTATACTGAAGGTACATAACTTAATTTGTCAGTTGGCAATGGGTCTGGAGCTGGCATGTCAGTTAACTGCTAGTAGTCACTTGTGATTTCATGTTATGTGTCCGTATATTTAGTTCTTTCAGTTTCATTTTTCACAACTGACTCAGTCCTGTTGCCAACTGAATTTTACTGTTGTTGCGATTGTTTTTTTATTTACCACATTCAGTTTTTAAACATCTTTGAGTTTCTGGTCTTCCAAATGTTTAGATTTTATCTGCACTGATGAGACATAAGTTGTCGAAATGCGCATATGCAGAAAGTAAATTCACAGTAACTTCGGTATTTAGTTANGTGATTTCATGTTTATGTGTCCGTATATTTAGTTCTTTCAGTTTCATTTTTCACAACTGACTCAGTCCTGTTGCCAACTGAATTTTACTGTTGTTGCGATTGTTTTTTTATTTACCACATTGGCTATAGGGGGAGATTTGGGCCCAATAAAACTAGTTTAATAATAACTAGTTTAACCCCACCGCAGCAAGTTTGCGCCTGTCCTAAGTCAAGAGATTTATTAAGCCTTTGTGTGTCATGTGAGCGAAAAAACATGGCCGCCAGCGCAGAACATAGTTTAACATGGGACCCTATGGGAAAAGCAAATATTTGCTATCTCCTCTGAAGTTGCAGAAGCAAATGGAACCAAACTTTACAGGAATGACGTATGGAAGGTCCTTTACTTAGTTTGCCGAAATTTGTTCGATCCGTGGAAAAACATGGCTGCCAGCGCAGAACATAGTTTAACATGTGACCCTATGGGAAAAGCATATATTTTCTGCCTCCTCTGAAGCTACTGAAGCAAACTGAACCAAACTTTACAGGAATGATGTATGGAAGGTCTTTTATGTAGATTGCCAAAATTTTTTCGATTGCCTTAAAAATAGGGCTGCAAGCACAGAACATAGTCTAACATGGGACCCTATGGGAAAAGCATATATTTGCTATCTCCTCTGACGCTACTGAAGCAAATTCAACCAATCTTTACAGTATGGATGTATGGTAGTACTTGGATCTGACAAAAAAGATGGCCTCCAGTGCAGCACATAGTTTAACATTGGAGCCAGGACTGAGATAACTATTCTTATAATCATCATCTCTGAAATGTATAGAAGGTCCTTTCCAAAAATTATACATTTCAATAGGATCAAACAAAAAACAGGGGTGCTAATGAAGAACATAGCTAAACATTTGACCCCATTGGTAAGAAAACATCTTTTTTAGTCATGTATGGCGTAGAAGCATTTTGCCAGGTGAGTGATACAGGCTCAGTCTCTGAGCCTCTAGTTTCTAGTTAAGTTCACTCTATGTCTAAAGGAGTCTAGGATGATGTTTATTTCGCTGAACTTGATTACACTTTATTCAGGGGCCGAATCCGACCTTCCGTTGGGTGTGGGTTTTCTCATCGTTCATTGAAGATCTTATGGTGGCTTTGAGTTGTTGTTGCTCCCCTTTGGGTCGTTGTCTCTGACACATTCCCCGTTTCCCTTCTTTTTTCTATTAAACTGTCATGTGATATTTGGAAGACAATGGCTGGTCTTCGTAAGAATTATTGGATACAAATAAAATGGAATACAAGTATTTTCATTATGCATTAAATTCAAAATTAAAGACTCAATATATTGGGGAGAAAAAGGGACAAGTTCATGGTTAAGTTGTAAGGTACTCTTCTACAAATGCCAAGCATTTGATGAATGTTTATTGTTAAATTAATTCAGCATACCGGTAACTTATTCTGTATTCCCTAAAATATCTGTTTTTTCTCAAGTAACTTTGACAACGATAAATTTGTGGATTGTTACTTGGTAAAAGCTGCTATAAGATAAATACACACGGGGGAGGGTCACTTCTTATATACAGGTATGCACAGATGTGCCTGTTTTGCAGATGTCACTATATCAATGGGACGTAAATTAAGGGAGTACGAGTGTCAGAAATTTTGTAATTAGAATTAAAATTCCGACCTTTTGTATTGAAGAGCACTACTAATGGAACAACTTGAACAAAACATTTTGAAAATCCATGTAGGAATTTTTTAGATATAAGACGTCAAAAATTTGGCGGGAAACAGATCTCTCTAGAGTTATCCTTCAACTTGCATAAGATGTTTATAGGCCTTTAAATAAATGAAATTATAATTGAAAGTTGATTAAATTTTATACAGAGTATATTTTATGTAATTTAAAGTGACTTATGACCAAGAAAATGTGATCCATGTGCAAAATTTTTTAGCACCGTTTGAATGGATAAAACCTGAGGATATAAAATGCTTCTGAAATCTCAGGCTCATACTCCCTTAACCACAAATGACCGGAATCTCTACTGGTTGTTGTAATTTATCAATTATTTATCATTATCGGTAATTTGTATGAGTTTCCTTTGATCTTTTCAGTATTTGCTACTCTCCGAATACGAAAAAATATT
>MJUU01038615.1:6432-16720 GCA_002080025.1 Modiolus philippinarum | reverse complement strand
AAAAAAAACAAAAAAAAACAAAAAAAAAAAACTAGAAAACACGAGGGGACTTTATACACATAAGTGGATGATATAAATCGGATAATGGTTTTTATGAAATAAAAACGATACACAAGGCTATGGAATAGCCTTGGCTAGAAAATTGCGTGTTTGATTGACAAGGGTGTGGTGGCTCATGATGTATTTGTATACTCAAATCAATAATTTTCGTTATTTTTGTCATGTTGGATTCTACATACACAACTGGACCATGTACAGCTCGCTGATCACTCTTGGGTAAAATCACAATTTTGTAAAATGGTAAAACTGGAGAAATTAAATGTTGTTCAAGCGTATTTAATTCTTCAAAAGGAGCTTTATCCATTTCCTAATTATTTATCATTGCTTGAGAAGGTATAGCCTCCTTACACACATAAGAGGTACACTGACGTTTTACACACAATATGCTTCTCTCCTTCTAACATTTCTTTCAACCTCTTTTGCATTAAATTCGTTCTTGTGTACTTGGCTTCGAAACATAAACCTTTTACAGCACACACAAATAAACACCGGTAGCTCTTTATTCTTCCGAAAAAAACACAACTTTATCTCTTTCCACCTTTCGTTCTCCATTGCCTAAGTATCTCCACAAACTACAATCACGCTTTGTTTAACAAAATTGAAAAGTCTTTTATAGTATTTGTATATTATTGATTATTGCACAATACCTCATCTTTATTTATTAACTTCTGGTTTTAAAATTTATACATTACTATTCTTATTCTTTTTATCATATCTATATTTATAAATCTGGCTAAGCGATATTGCTATACCAATCCCATCATCCTCTACAAACCTGTTCCCAGTACCACCTATTGTAAATGTTTATAATACTTTACAACTTCCACAAGGAAACAGAAAAATTAAACCCCGCCCCATTTTATCAGGACGAAACTGGACGCCATTTTGATTTTCGAGAATCTGAAATTCCTATTGGTCAATAGTCTTCTGCGCAAGTGTTCTCCTCACAACCCCCCAAGAACTATCTATATAGCTAGGCTATTCCATAGCCTAGCTAAATATACATCAAAAGAGACTCTTACCGGATCGTACAAATTCTTTTACTAACCAATACTAGTCAATTTCACGATTTGTTAACAATTAACATTAATTTCCAAAATTTGTTCTATTAAATGATTTAGTTAATTACCGATAAAGAGAATAATAGAAGCTTTGTTTTTCATACAAGAAATATTGGCTCCTTTAATGAACTCGCCCACAAGGGGCTCGTCCATTATTGTTCGCCAATATTTCTTGTATCAAAAACAAAACTTCCATTATTCTATATTTATTTTGTGTTTAAGAATATTCCTGCTGTGAAATTAATGGTTTTCTTACTCCAATTACACATTTTTACTATACAGTTGGGTTGGTTATTTTTTAAATTTACTATATGAATGGGTCAATATTTTATTGGGGGAACTATATGAAAGGGAGGTATTTTCAAAATGCCAGCGGCAGGCCTGTACCCAATTCCACCTGAAGTGACCCCCCCCCNAAATTAGTCAACTGTCTGCCTCTGATCTCTCTAATAGCAGTTTTTATTAAATGCAAATATTTGTTTATTTTTTTTTAAATGGATGATGTAAAAACATACAGACACATTTGTCTTTCTATACAACAATGTTGTTATTAAAATTACATAGAACACTTGCTGAAACAGTTACTGTAATTAATGTATCGTGTATGGTAAACAAATAGCATTTGATAAACTGACAACCTCTACTATTAATCAAATCTGGTACGGTAGAGATAGTTTATTTTTATGACTGACGCAATGCTTTTTAAATCCCTTTTATAGTGACCGATGGCCTTTGAACTTAGTATTTTTAGATGTAACACACATCTCTTAAGTTCATTGGAGAAGATCGCAGGTTCCTGTGTCTTACCATATGCCAAAAAGTGACAAACTTTAAGGGGGCATAACTCCTAAAAGGATCATCGCAGAGTTTGTGCACAATGTAACGAATTTCCGCCATAACCTATCAAACATTTTTGTCATTACACTTTAACAACTATCTCTTATGGTTTCCGAGTTTATCTCATAACAGCGTTTTTCGGACTTTGGGCGAAAATTAGTGAACGATAAAAGGTTTTCGACCGTTCCCTATTTCTTATCAACTAGACATGGTCCTATTGTCACAAAATATCAGAAGGATATGTCCAGCCAATTTTCTGTAAATGAGACAGAAAAGAAGAATAATAATAATCAGAAGAAATACAGAAAAGAGGAAAGCCCTTAAATATCTTGTTTTAGTAGTTTTCCTATTTAAAGGTATTTTCCAAGGGGAAATACCTTCCTTGTTTTTGTAAAATCAGATAGTTTTCTTCTTTTTAAAGCGGTGGCTTAATGGAAAGAGGTACAGCGATGAAATTTGACAGAGTTGTTGATAGTTGTTGACAGATGTGTTTTTATCCGTCTTTGATCACCATGTTATGTTGGGAGGGAGTTATTTGTGGAAACACCCTATATATATATATATATATATATATATATATATAATTTGTTTTTGTAAAATAATTCGTAAAGCGTTAGAGATAAGTAACTAGAATGTCAATTTGATAGGTATTTTCCAAAGTTGCGTCATTATGTTCTCATTATTGATTGTCATAACAAACTGGCTTATTCTTTTTATTTTTATTTTTTTTTTTTAATAAAACTATCATTTTAATCATTAAACAAACATTCTAAGCTTCATATGTATCTATTTTTGATAATTTAAACGTCAAGTACAGTCGTTTTCTTTGACTTTGACATTAATCTCATTCAAAGGTCAAGTCCTACTTAATACTTTTTTAATGGAAAGTCCTCTTTATCTGCAAAGAAAGCTTATGAAATATTAAGACAGCGCTCAAATATTCTAGGTTTTTGGTAACTTGTTTCTTTTCCCAAATGTGGCCAAATTGAAAATTTGCAGATTACCTAAAATTTTCATTTGTCACCGGATTTTGATGGGAGTATTTTGTTGTTTTTTTTAATCTCTTTATATATGCTCACGGCAATATTCAACGTATTTGGTGTAGGGGGTCAAAGGGGCCATGATTGCATTTTTTAAGTAATGTGAAATTTCATTTTTGATCAGATTTCAATTGGATTTTTTTTCTTTGGATTCCTCTTGATATAAGCTTTTACTGCCCATTTCTTGATCTTACTATCATCATTGACTCTGGCAAAATTAAAACTAAAATTTATGATAAAAGGGAAGATTTTGATTTCACAATTACTAATTTCCCTTTTCCTGATGGCGACGTTCCTGTAGCTCCATCATACGGGGTGTATATATCACAACTAGTACGATTCGCACGCGTCTGTTCTACTCTTGACGACTTTAATGAGCGTAACCTTACTATCACATCCAAACTTTTACAACAAGGTTACAGATTTCATAAATTGATTAACACCTTTAAGAAGTTTTATAGAAGATATGAAGATTTGATTTCTAAATATGGTGGGACTCGCAAACAGCTTATTACTAAGGGCATTTCTCACCCTCGATTTTATGGAAATGTTGTTAAAAAATGTCAAAAACTGATGAAAAAAAATCCAGAAAAACTGGGACGTAACTTACATTCTTTACGTTATAGGGGATATTGACAGGATATTCTTCAGGATTCCGTTAAATTGGCTTTGGGATCCAATGACCTGAAGATATTACCGGTATACTGGCCTCTCACTGATACTGCCGATGTCTACTGAAATCTATGATAATTCTTTACCAAACCCTTCGGGGAGTTTTGAGTTTCATCTTTATTCCGTAGTGCGACAGTGTTTTACCAGCTTACTAGGCTCCTTGAGCTAGCCGGCAGCTTAGCGGCGAGCACTCCTCGACCCATCTTTCTAAATTACGTTTTGTCTTTTTCTTTCCTTCTCAAGATTGTTGTCTTGGAGTTAGTAGTAAACCTGTATTGGGTTTTATTTGTATGTGTTATTATACTATAGGGAAACGGGATAGAGAGAGGGGAGGTTTGGGTACCCATAAACCGGTTTAACCCTACCGCTAGCTCTTGCTAGTGCCGGTACCAAGTCCGGCTATCTTGAGTTCCTATCGTTGTCCATGGCAAGTTTGTCTTTTGTCATTTTACTGTTTTTCTCGTGCGGTTCCCTAGTGGATTGTGGCATGTGATTGTAGTTTACGGCCATTGTAGGTGTTTCCTGTTATCTTTCTTATATTAATTTAGTAGTTAAACAATGGATTTGTTGTAGCTCTTATAAGGGGTCAAAGTGGTCAAAAATCGTAATTTTTCTAGATATGTGAAATTTTTATTTTGATCACATTTCAATGAGATTTTTTCTTTGGATTCCTCTTGTTGTAAGCTTTTGGTTGTATGACAAAAGATTTACCATAGCTCTTACCCTTTCCGCACTGTTAAGGGGCAAAGGGTTCAAAATAGTTTTTTGAAAATATGTAAAAAAAATTATTGGACTATAATGGGATTGGTATCTCCGGATTCCTCTTATAGTAAGGTTTAAGATGCCTACTTCGACATACCTCTTATAATTTCTGATCTATATAAGGAATCAAAAGGGCTAATTTAATTTTTATTTTCCATAGTTTGTGTCCAGCAAATTACTGGGTCAAGCCCTTTATTATGTCCATCTAATTATTGTGTCAAGCTGTTTAGTATGTCCACACTCATTTAAATTACACGTGTTCAAATTGCAGTGGTCGACATGCTGCTTTCGTTTCATGCTGCGCTCGGCGTAGCATAGCCCTTTATTTCGTACTAAAATTACTAATTTTGCTTTGATACTGATTATGTTACATATTTAGATAAGATTGCTGAAACATTTTATTAAAACGTCATCTAATTATCTATCACCTATGATAAATATTTCACAAAGTATATAATATAAATATAAATTTGTTAATAATTAGAATTGACAGCCATTTAAAACACATGTGCATATACTTAGTAGTAACGAAAATATCAAGTAGTGTCATCATGACAAATATGATACTGCTACTGTTACAGAATTACAGAATTGATAAAAACTTATGAATCATACATTTCTAATTCTATTTACATATCAAAAGCTAACATTAAATTTAAGAAAACTTAAAAAATGGTTCATTTGAGGATTAACACTTTATGTCCTAAATATCCATCAACACCCAAAGAATTTTTTGTCCATTACACTTCATTACTTCTCTTACGCTTAACGAATTATTTTACAAAAACAAATTGTACATATATAAAGGGGTGTTTCCACAAATAACTCTCCCCAACATAACGTGGTGATTCAAGACGGTTAAAAACACATCTATCAACAACGATCAACAACTCTGTCAAACTTCATCGCTGTACCTCTTTCCATTAAGCCGCCGCTTTAAAAAGAAGAAAACTATCTGATTTTACAAAAACAAGAAAGGTATTTCCCCTTGGAAAATACCTTTAATGAAGTGTAATGGACAAAAAATTCTTTGGGTGTTGATGGATATTTAGGACATAAAGTGTTAATCCTCAAATGAACCATTTTTTTAAGTTTTCTTAAATTTAATGTTAGCTTTGATATGTAAATAGAATTAGAAATGTCTGATTCATAAGTTATTTCTATCAATTCTGTAATTCTGTAATAGTAGCAGTATCATATTTGTCATGATGACACTACTTGATATTTTCGTTACTACTAAGTATATGTACATGTGTTTTAATTGGCTGTCAATTCTAATTATTAACACTATATACTCTGTGAAATGTTTATCATAGGTGATAGATAATTAGATGACATTTAACAAAATGTTTCAGCAATCTTATCTAAATATGTAACATAATCAGTATCAAAGCAAAATTAGTAATTTTAGTACGAAATAAAGGGCTATGCTACGCCGAGCGCAGCATGAAACGAAAGCAGCATGTCGACCACTGCAATTTGAACACGTGTAATTTAAATGAGTGTGGACATACTAAACAGCTTGACACAATAATTAGATGGACATAATAAAGGGCTTGACCCAGTAATTTGCTGGACACAAACTATTGAAAATAAAAATTAAATTAGCCCTTTTGATTCCTTATATAGATCAGAAATTATAAGAGGTATGTCGAAGTAGGCATCTTAAAACTTACTATAAAAGGAATCCGGAGATACCAATCCCATTATAGTCCAATAATTTTTTTTACATATTTTCAAAAAAACTATTTTGAACCCTTTGCCCCTTAACAGTGCGGAAAGGGTAAGAGCTATGGTAAATCTTTTGTCATACAACCAAAAGCTTACAACAAGAGGAATCCAAAGAAAAAACCTCATTGAACATGTTGAAATGTGATCAAAATAATATTTTCACATATCTAGAAAAATTACGATTTTTGACCACTTTGACCCCTTATAAGAGCTACAACAAATCCATTGTTTAACTACTAAAAGCTTATATCAAGAGGAATCCAAAGAAAAAAATCCAATCGAAATCTTATCAAAAATGAAATTTCACATTATTTAAAAAATGAAATCATGGCCCCTTTGACCCCCTACACCAAATACGTTGAATATTGCCGTGAGCATATATCAAGAGATTAAAAAAAAAACAAAATACCCCCATCAAAATCCGGAGAAAAATGAAAATTTTAGGTAATCTGCAAATTTTCAATTTGGCCACATTCGGCCCTCATATTTGGGAAAAGAAACAAGTTACCAAAAACCTAGAATAGTTGAGCGCTGTCTTCATTTTTCATAGGGAGTCCAATGGAAACCACATCAGAATTGGACAAAAAATATCAAACATTTTTTTTTAGATTTGCCCAAATTTATCTCGAGAACTGTACATACTACGTTAAAGATTCTAGGGTCGATTATGTAAAAAAAACAATTTTTTTCCCTTTTTTGGCCCTTTATTGTAAAACGGGCGGGGCCAAAAATCTATAATCGAAATCTTAGTTTACGCATGTGCCAAGAAACATCATACTAAAATTTGATAATAATCCGTCTACTAGAACCAATGCTGCCCAAAAAAGCCGACACCAACGCAATACCATTATACGACCGCAAAAAGAAGAGAATTTAAATATTACTTTCTTTTGATACTTAGTACCATTTATCAGCCTTGTCAGGTTTTGATAAGACTGACCCTGTTAATACGATCTGTTTTCAGAAACAGAATTGTCTTAGAAATTGTAAGCAGCTCTACAGCTGTTACAGATAGCTAATTAAATGTGACAAAGAAAACGTGTATCTCTTTTCATTTCTTACTTTGGGTCCAAAATAATAAGACCAACTGTTATGGGTTGATAGACCAAAAACACATATTTTGTGAATGATGTAGGTGTTATATTAATAGCTTTCTTTGCAGATAAAGAAGACTTTCCATTAAAAAAAGTATTAAGTAGGACTTGACCTTTGAATGAGGTTAATAAAAAAAAGAATAAGCCGGCAGTTTGTTAGGACAATCAATAATGAGAACATAATGACGCAACTTTGGAAAATACCTATCAATTGTTCTTGGAACAATTGACATTCTAGTCTTTTTTCTGTAATCTATGTGTAATTGTATGTCAAACAAGATCTGAAACAATAAAGTTTGCACATGCTTTACTTTTGTTGTCTGCTAAATATCATTTTTGACAACCAGCAAATTAAGTTTCAGTTTACCATGTCAGCATGAAAGCACAATTTTGATATTATTTATGATTTTATACAGTAGCTCAGGATATTTTATTTTAAGGAACTGATGTCATCCCTTTTACAGTGACCAATAACCTTTGACCCCTACATTTTTAAATGTAAAACATATCAACTAAATACAATGATATAGGTCCCAAATACCTATTCCTTACACATTCCGAAATTTCTCCAAATAATTGCTCCAAGAAAAGTAACAAAACTTTGCAAACCCTTATCTTGAAAAAGGTCCATCCACCAACATTCACTCATATGAAAAAAAAATATCTGCCATAACCTAAAAAACATTTTCCCCATTACAATTCACTACCTTTTTATTACCATTTCCGAATAATATCACAAAGCATGTTTAGGGCGTTTTCTAAAATAACCCCCTCCCCTAATAACGAAACGATCCAAGACGGTTACAATCACAACTTCAACAACAACTTCATAACACCACCAAATTTCATCGACCTACACCTACCCACTAAGACACCTCTGTGAAAAGAAAAAAAAAGAAAACGATTTTTGTATCACAATGTCTTTACGATGTACCGGAAAGACATTAATGAAAGTTATATATATGTTATCGTTAAAACAATTACTGAACATTCACTTCCGAAATAACTATTTATTACCTCCCCCTGAATCGTTATGGCGGACTTTTTCCGAAACCTGTAAACAAAACAGAAAAACAGGTCCGATCTGCGATCCTACCACAGTATATTCTATGAAAAATGAGTGGTAAATGAAAGTTCAACTACTATGTTGTTTCCAAAGGGGAAGGGCTAACTAATGGGTTGAATTCGGCATATTTACCGAATGGGCCGAGTGTCCCCCCACGTGATTGGAGTGAAGGGTTCAATGTATCAAGGTTGCAAGACTTTAGAAACTGCTAAACTGCTAAACATATCCTTGAAAGTACATCATTAAGCCCAATAACTATTTATGATAATGGGATGTGGATGTCAGTAGAAAACTACTTACAAGAAAACCAATGTAAAAATACTGGGTCAGATAATGACACTGACGTTGAAGATGAACCTCTCTTCGAAGATTGTGTTGGCCCTAGTATGACAGAAACTGACAATACATATCAAGCAGAACTTAAACGTCTTGAAACACCACATCTGTCACAAAACAATGACACAAATGATCAACCAACAGTCCCAAAAAATCCGTCCCAGTGCCCAGAGTTTGATAGCCCAAAATGACGAATCAATGATTGAGTCTGTTTCATGTAAAAAATGGATACACTATGGTTGCACAAAATTACCACGTTATGAGCTAGCTAGATATATTCGTTATAAGCAGAGGAAATATAATTGTATAGCATGTGCCATGAATGACGAAAAGGTCACTGTAACTGTAGAAAAGTTGCCAATGTTTGAAAATGCAAGTACAAACAATTGTGATATTTCATTCGTCGAAGTCATTAAATCACAGATAACGGCTGAACAATCTCAATTTAAAAGTTCATTAGACAAAGTTGAAAGCTCAGTGGTGACACTAGCTGAGAAAACCAACTCTGATAAAACAATACTCACAGAAAGACTTGATGCTATTAATAAAACTGTGCAACGCATTAAAACAACAAGTGCAGTGAATACGGACCATAAAAAACTTGAAGCAATCACAGACAAATTATCTGATTCGGATAAAATTGATGGAACAACAGTGCCAAAGTCAAACTTAAACAAGGTCAACCTTGAAAATCAGCAACTTAAAAATAGAAAAGACAAAATAAATCATGAATCTATGTTGGAGATTGAACATCTCAGAGAGAAATTTGAAACACCTGCTAAGAATCACAAAATAATAATTGAGGAGAAAGATATCATCCCTACAAAAAGACACACAAAAATGAAGTTATACAATTAATGAAAATACTCGTTTGAAAAAACACAATGGGAATTAAGTCAGAATCTTTCACAATCAAACTATATATCCGAGTGTGTATTGTACCATTCGACTTCGGGTCATTCAAACGTTCATATTTTCCCATTCATTTTCCTTTTCGATGTGCGATTTTGTAATTCAAAGTCTTACATTGTATCCGAGTTTAATTGGTACCCTTCGACTTCGGGTCATTCAAGCGTTCATATTTTCACATTCATTTTCCTTTTCGATATTCGATTTTGTTATTCGAAGTCTGGCATTATATCCCAGTTCAAATGGTACCGTTCGAGTTCGGGTCATTTAAACGTTCATATTTTCACATTAATTTTCCTTTTCGATATTCGATTTTGTTATTCGAAATCTGACATCATATATACGTGTTAATTGTACCATTATATACCAGTTCAAATGGTATCATTCGACTTCGGGTCATTCAAACGTTCATATTTTTACATTCATTTTCCTTTTCGATCTTCGATTTTGTTATTCGAAGTCTGACATTATATCTACGTGTGTGTATGGTATCATTCGACTTTGGGTGTTGAAAAAAAAAAAACGTTAATATTTCCCCATTCATTTTCCTTTTCGCTATTCGATTTTGTTATTCAAAGTTTGACGTTATATCGAAGTGTTTATGGTACCATTCGCCTTCGGGTCATTTACATTTTCATATTTTCCCATTTATATTCCTTTTTGCTATTCGATTTTGCTTTTTTGTTATCCAAATTCGGACATAATATCCGAGTGTGTATG